>JARHVA010000479.1:5147500-5280000 GCA_037957365.1 Torreya grandis | reverse complement strand
TACACAAAATCCAAAAAATCCATTGCTTATGTCTTAATTGGTATTTAGGTATGGTTATTGATTCATAAAAAGGAGATTCATATATAATTTTTATAATTACAAGATTACATTAAATAATTCTATCAATGGTATAATATTTCTACATGTTTTTATTGATCCACATCCTACGATTATACATGGAATTATGGTCGATAATGGTTCAAGTCAAAACTTATGTAAAATTTCATTCCTCAATATTAGAGGGCACAATCAACAATAATTACTTCTTAAACACATTATTATTAAGAGTTATGATAGTCTTATATGAATAAGTCTCAAGAGTATTACATTAAATATATTTTTAGGTCACAAGACCTTTTTAGTATGGATTTATGTATTTTTCGAAATTATACATATGATCTATTAATTGAAGGTGCATGGATAAATCAAATGAGAGATATCACATCCACATTACACCAATGTCTTAAGATTTTTCATAATAATAAAGTCTTTTATATTCACACCACACCATATGTGCTACCTATAAAATATCATGAACAACATAAGGTATTACCCAACGTTATTCTTAAACAAAAGGTCAAGTAACCTCAAGTCACATCTTCTATAGTTACACCTCCCATATTTATATTCCCTATATTTATCACATCTATAGTTACAACTCTTAAAATTAAACTACCTAGAGATATACTACATACTCATCCACATAAAAATATAGTCCAATAATAACCACTTATATAACTTCATTTTTAATTACCTAAAAAGAGTTGAACTACTTGTTGTACTAAATACACCCCCGTTATTTATTTATTTTTGAATAAGAGCCCATTATATTTTGAAAGGCCTAGTTTTTTTTGTTCTTTTTATTTTGCATAGGTCTTTTTGTCACATTAGATTTGTATGCTCTTGAGGTGTTTTGGGCCTATTCACTCAGTTGACACAATGGGAACACTCCAAGGTTGTGGGTCACCTATAGCTAGAGTGAACCTCTAGAAAGGGTCAGCTTTCCTTTGGTGTATCCCCTAAATATAAATATAAAAAGATGAAATTGTAAGGAAAAGGGAGAAGGAAAACATAAATTAAAACTAAAACTAAGAAAGGTGATGCACCAATGATTTTTAATCCCTATACTAGCTTCCTAACAACACTATATGACTCAATATTGACTGAAACTCTTTTACACTCTCTTCAAAATAGGCTATTCACACATTAATGTTTCATATGAGGGTCATAATTCTATGTATAAGACATTAAGAGATAGATGAAAGGTCTCAGGCTAGACACAATTAGCTAGTTTATATAATAGTTTACTAGCCTAGATAATATCAACACAACATACAACCTGCACAAATTCAACCTATTGATAATAGGGTAGAAATAGAGGACATACAAAAGGAATAAAAACTTCACTCATAGTTGTAGATTAAGAATATTTATATTCACATAAGTATATCATCATAAGTAAGGTAAATTTAGTCTTTATTAAGTCAAAAGGCTTGAGAATCTAGCATTACAAAATGGATAGAGTCTTGTTGATGTAGGAGCATCAAACTAGAAGACTCCATTTTTGGTGTTTTATTAATAACTGGTCAAGTTGGTCCATTTTGGAGTATCAAATTGTGTTATGGACCTTTTAAGGTATAATTGTGGTCTTATAATCCATTTGGGTCACTTAAGATGTGTTAAGTGACTTCTATATGATTTCCCTCCAAAATAGGGATTTTAAAATTTAAATGTAGTAAAAAGGCTAAGAAGGCCAAAATGCATGTATATGAGAGTTAGGTGAGAAAAGTTGGATTATGGATTCTATTCAAGTTATGAGACAATGTTTTGAATACTTTCTATGTTTTAGGTTCTAAAATAAGTCAAGTGAACAAATATAAGTCACCCTTATATGTTGAGGGTTAGTTATGCAAAAGTAAGTTATTGTAACTACTTAGAATCTAAAATTGAAGTTGGAAGTGAGGAAAGAATAATAATAGTGGAGAAGAGGTGGCATAGATAATAGGAGAGATAGAGAGGAGAAAATTCTCCAAGAGTAAAACCAGGGAGCAATGTAAGGGAAATGACAATTTCTTAAGAAGGATGACAAAGTCCTAAGAAGGACAAAATCTATAATGTTTTGGTGATATCATAAATGGAGGAATAAATAACTTTACATACTTGTATTCATATTCATATTTTGATTATTTTTAACTCTACATTGTGTTTGGAAGGCCCTAGAGTCTATAACCTGGTTGACATCTTGTAAGGTTTTAGGTTAGCACCAAGGTGAGTAAATCATAATTCAAGAACAAGAATCTTGAGCATCTTCTATAGATTTTCAAGGTACACATTAGTATGGTCTATGTTGAGATAGTATAGGAATTACAAGGGTTTTGATAATGCATGTAAGAAGGATAAACTAAGAATGTAAGACCATTGGTTCTTAAAACCCTGTAGACTATCAGTACAATAAAGTAATGATTTGACTCATAAGTAATGTATAATCAAGATGAATTAGAAAGTAAGAATACATTGGTGTAAAGTGAAGAGATTCATGTGTTTATATGTGCATTAAGCCTAGTGTTTAAGTCTATAGGCTATGTGCATGTTAATTGATAAGACATAATCAAGAAATGAGATGAGAAGAACAGTGCATGGTAATAGGTTTGTGATGGCATGAGGATAACTAAGAAAGGTAAGTTGGAGAAGAATATCCCTTGAATAGTGTGTAATAACTCTTAGTTAAGTGTAAATGATGGTAAATGATGGATAATATTGCATTCATATACACATGTAGGTTATGATAGATAGGTCTATGAACCTATTCTTGGACAATGATCAAGAATCTTAGAAGAAGAGTGGAATCAAGGACATAGTGTGGAGTGTTTAACTAGATGGAACTCTAGCCTCTCAAAGGAATAAACCATTATTTGAAACCATAAGGTAATAATGTCAAATTTTAGAAAATTTACAAGTAATACTATGATAGTAAACATGTCATTCTATGAATATAAATGGAATGTGAATATTAAGGGAAGGATATAAAAACATCAAATATAGTGATCAAGCTATGATAGAAAAGTATGAAGCTAGAGTGACACAAGGTAAGTAAGACATGTTAAAGAGATAGTTTTAAATACTAATGAATAATGTTGTTGTTTTTTTACTTCTCCCTACTACCTTTGCTTCATTTGGTATTAGAGTAAGGTAAGGTATGCTTGGGTAAAATTGTGTTTTGATTTCTTTACAATTTATTGATTTGAGTAGAATTCATAGTGCCATGAGGTATGCATGAGGAGTGACCTTGAAGGGTATTGAGGGAGAAAAATATTTCAGGTATAATATTTTAAGGTCATCAAGAGGATGATAAGAGTGATAAAGAGAAGATAAAAATCCCCAAAGTCCTTTGAGAAGGTCAAGAAGCTAGTCAAGAAAAGAGTAGAAAAGATAGATGAAAAAGAGAGCATTGAATCTCCAAGAGAGAAGAGGGAATAAATAAGACTCCAAAAGAGATTAAAATAGGATAATAAGACATCAAAATAGAGGACTTAGGAAGAAAAAAGGTCCAAAATAAGTCTAAGAGGCAAGATTGACAAACTTGCTAAGAGGAAAGTCTAAATAGGCCTAGAAAACAAATAGGAGTGGAAAAGAAAGATATAGAGAAAGAAGTGATATACATAAGAAGAGAATTGAGGCAAGGTATATAGAGAATATATCTCATGATGAATATCATAATAGCACAAGAAATATAATGGATTGATTGTCAAATGAGGAGAATAGTAAAGTGGCCACTAGAGTCACTTGTGAGAAGAAGAAGGCACAAGAATGGTGTCTTGAAGAATGAGAAGAGGAAAGAGAGAGCAGCCCAAAGAGGCATGAGATGAGAGAAGTTGACAAGAGAGAAACAAGAAAGAGAGGGTGAGAAGAGAGTTCTCATTGAAGAGAACAAGAAGGATAGATAAGTGCCAAGAAGAGCACATGAAGGTTAAAAAAAAGAAGAGATGGAGAATGTCTATGCCAAAGACATTCAAAGAGACTATGCGGTCTCTCATTTTATATGATAAAATAATTTTTAATTTTGTGTTTGTATGTATGAAGAAGAAATTAGAGAAGGCTAAGCATGAGGCCTCAAAGTTGATGAAGAGTGGAATAAGAACACTACCCATTAAGTGGCAAGAAGATGACAAAGGAAAATAACCTTTTGAATAAGATAAAATGAAGGAGATTGAAGACATAACAAATGATGAAGAGTAAGATAAAGAGGAATTATATGATGCATTACCATGTATAATAGTTGAAACACAGGAGATGGTATACCAAGAGAATATGTAGGTCACCCAAGAAGATAATAAGGTCATTCAAGAAGACATGGAGGTCATCCATGAATACATAAAGGAAGATATAAGCTTGCAATAGTTTCCATTGCAGGTAGATGAGTGTTTGAATGTTGAATTTGATTACATATATGAAAAATGCAAAGCTAGTATGCAGATTGAGGAAAATAATGATAGATGTCATCCCTCAAAAGGAGAATAAGGGAATGGATATGTGTGGCCTAAATGGATAAAACAAAAAAGTAATGATAAAAAAGAAGATAACCTCAAATAAGAGGTCAAAAAAGATAAAAGCATGGCTGGAAAACAAGCATAAGTGTGGAAGCAAAGCACAAAAGGCAATGCATGTCAAGTTGTCATGATGAATGAATATGGTATGAAGCATGAAAAAGATGAAAAGAGGAGCAAGTGGAATCCCAAGAAGGTACAAGGAAGCAAATGGGTAGAAAATAACATGGAAAAATCACAAGTGGATCATATGGCAAGTGAATTCCAAGTAATCATGAAGATTGAAGAAGATGTCAAGCCTATAAAGCAAATGAGAGAGATGGTGCAAGTAAACCAAGACAAGGAAGTGGAGGTACAACCATATAAACAATAAAATTCATGCATAATAGAATATAATTATTTTATAGATATGTTTTTAAATTTATATATGATGATATATTTTAATTTGACAACAATAATGAAGATAACTTGTATATGGCAACAATGGCATTGTTGAGTGGGTGTGTAGTAAAGAAAAATGAGGATGAAACACATCAAAGAGTGATTGAGAAGCAAGTTATATAGCATGAATAGGTTCACATGAATCTCATAAATGAGGGAGTCTAAGGAGAAGCCAAATAAAAATCTTCCAAGACAAGGAAGATCAATGTGAACCAAGGTTTGATGAGGAATATGAATAGTTAGATGCATTCAAATTGCAAAAAGAGTTAGATATGTCGAAAGAAATTTTATTCCATAAAATAGGCTGAAAATATTTTAGGTACTTTAGGTAAGAGACAATGAGGAACTCCAAGAAAAACCAAGAGAGGAGAAACAAGGAGAAGCACAAAGAAGTGTGCAAACAAGGCCACAAGAAAGCAAGCAAATGGAGTGTAAGAAAGAGAACAAGGTGAGTTATTCATTTGGGTAAGTTAATTCTGAGTTTAAAATTTACAGTCATGGATATGGATGTCCAAATATTGGTCAATTCAATTTTCACTATGGTGAGGATGAGAAGAACAATAAAATACTCTTGCATAGTGAGCAAGATGATAGGGAAAAACACCAAAAAGTGAAGAAGTTTTAAGTTGAGTTACAAAAAGAGAATATGATGAAGAAAATGACAAAGGTTGAGATGAAAAAAAATCCATTATAGCCTAAGGAATATGTAAGTAAATTACTTATATGTTCACACAAAATGATTAGAGATCATAATTGATAGCAGAGTAGAATACTAGATAATATAGTAAAGCCACTTTGAGGGAGAAACCTCCATAACAATGCATTAAGAGAAAAATAATTAACATGATGATCAAAGACTAACCAATAACTCCTATATATAGTCTACTTAGCCATGGTTATTCCATAGGCCAACCTAACTAAGAACATAGAGAAATGTAATAAGAATATAAAAGAGGTATGTAAGCCACAAGTTGACCACCTATATCCCTAGACACACCAAAGGTTAAGGGCATATCATGCCACTCCCATTTAAAACAACATTGTATTTAATTTTGAGTCAACTCTATATGTTTCTGCACAAAATATTCATCCTCCCAAGTGGCATCTTCACAAGGTAGATTCTTCCATTTGAACAAGTACTCCTTAATCACTCTAGACCATAACTAGTTAGTGTGCATTTGAAGGATCACCTCAGGATCAATAATAAATCTTCCTCCTCATCTAATTTTGGTAACTTAGTTTGAGTATAAAATCTATGTATAATGACTTTATTCATGCATGATACATGAAATACTAGATGCATGCGAGTGGAGTAAGGAAACTTTAACTTGTAGGCCACACTACTAATTTTATACAAGATCTGATACGGCCCATAATACTTAAGGGATAGATTATTATCCTTTTTATATTGATTTAAGTACATTTTATTATATGGATGCATGAAAAAAAATACCTAATCACCAATGTCAAAATGCCTCTCACTCTTTTGTTGATCTGCTTGCTGCTTTATGCGATTATGGGCTATGGATAAATTTTCACGCAAACTTGCAAGAACTTCCTATTGATGGTGAATATGTTATTCAACTACATGAACTTTAGGATGGAACTTCAAGGTTAAAGTAATGGATTTAGGGTGGTATAAATTTAGTGGTAGAAAAGGAGACATTTTATACTAACTATGAACATAAGTATTATACCACCATTCAATAAGTGGTAACCAATGAACTCATTTATCCTGTTTATCAAAAACAAAACAATGGAGATATCCTTCTAGACATTTGTTGACTACCTTAGCTTGTCCATCTGATTAAGGATGATAGGTTTAACTATGACCCAATTGGGTGCCCAAACATGTAAATAACTCAATCCAAAAATTGCTAGTGAAAATGGGATCTCTATCACTAACAATGATATTAGGGGTACCATGTAATTTTTGAACTATATTGAGAAAATTAGAAGCTACTGTACTATCAAAAACTAAATGTGATAAAGAAAAAAAATGAGCATACTTGTTAAGATGATCTACCAAAACCATGATAACATTTTTACCATCATATCCCGATAACCCTATAATGAAATCCATAGACACCTCTTCCAAATATTGGTTAGGGATGGATAAAGGATACAAAATACTTGGGGTTTTGAGGGTCTCTCCTTTATTTTGTTGACAAATCATACATTCAACCACATATTTTTGGACATCCCCCTTGAGTCCTTCCCCAAAAAAATATTTCTTAATTCTATGATGGGTTTTCAAAAAGCTTGAATAACCCCCAATTGGAGTTGCATGAAGTTCCTAAAGGAGTTTTTGTTTAAGAAGAGAATTCTTACATAGGTATAATCTATCTTTATACCATAATGCATCACCCTTCCATGTGAATTTGTCATATCCATCAAAACTTTGATAAATATTTTGAATCAAATCATGGGTAGCACTATCATTGTCCCATTATGATCATGCTCCATCTAGCCAATTTGCCTATAGAATGGTCATATCACATAACAATGCCTCAATTGATTCATCCTTCCTAGATAGTGCATCTACCAATACATTGTCCTTGTCTTTCTTGTAAACTATTTCAAAATCATAGCCTAACATCTTAGTTACCCATTTAAGTTTTTATTTAGATGAAAACCATTATTCCAAAAAATATTTTAGACAATCATGATTAGTCTTTACCTGAAAATGATGACCCATAAAATAAGGCCTCCATTATTTGACTGCATACAAAGTGGCCATCATTTCCTTCTCATAAATAGGCTTGTAATGATTTTTACCCTTCAATTGATGAATTTCAAATTCAAGTAGCCTACCTTATTGCATGAGTACAACACCCATACCATACCCAAATGCATCACATTCAACCACAAAATTCTTGGAAAAATTAGGAGTGGCCAACACTGGAGTGATGTACATGGCCAATCTCAATTGTTTAAATGCCTTGGTAGTTGTATCAATCCACTGAAAGAAGTATTTATTCAACAAAGAGGATAATGGGTCTACTATTCTACCATATTTTTTGATAAGAATATGATAGTAACCAATTATCCCCAAAAATCCCCTTAGTTACCTAAATATCTTAGGAATTGGCCAATCCATCATTGCTTGGATTTTTTTAGGATCAACTTTCACTCTTGCATTTGAAACCAAATAACCCAAATATTCAACCTAATAATCTCCAAAAGTACATTTGGAAGGTTTGGCACATAATAAATGTTGTTCTAGAATTGAGAGTACCTGTTTCACATGGTGCAAATGGTCTTCCCAATTTTTACTGTAAATGAGGATATCATCAAAAAGTACCAGAATAAATTTCCTCAAAAATGGCCTAAAAATAGTATTCATCAAAATCTAAAAGGTGGAAGGTGCATTTGTTAGCCCAAAAGGGATAACTAAAAGCTCATAATGGATCTCATGAGTCTTGAAACCAGTTTTGGGTACGTCTTCATCACACATCTAGATTTAATAATACCCAGAACATAGATCTAACTTGGTAAAATATAGAGCACCATTTAATTCATCTAGAAAATCATCAATGAAAGGAACACGAAACTTATTTTGATAGTGTACTTGTTGATTTCTTTATAGTTAGGACACATCCTCCAAATGTCATATTTCTTTTGAACCATGACACTTGGTGAAGAGTATTTGCTTTAGCTATGGTGAATTATTCCTACATCCAACATCTCCTATACCATCTTTCCAATTTTAGTTTTTTAGGCATAGGAATACTTTTATGGCTTGATGTTGGGTGGTATACTACCAAGAATAAGGTTGATAGTATGATTATGTGTGTGGCTAGGTGAAATCCCTTTCAACATGTCACCAAAAATAACTGAATGGGCATCAATCACTTGTTACAGATCAAGATGTGTAAATGGCTAAGTTGGCTAAACTTCCATGGAAAATGAGTGAGATACAAATTATTTAGCACCTTTTCAAAGAATTTTTGTCATTTTATGGGAGATAACAAGTTGTGTAGATTTATCCCTTAATCCCCTTAGCTCAAATGTCCTTCCCTCAAAATGAAAATGCATGAATAATTCCTAGAAATTCAACTTGATAGTGCCCAAAGTGGTGAGCCACTATACTCCCAAAACAATGTTAACTCCCCTCATGGGAATAGTAAATATAAGAGAATCAAACAAGGAGTCTCCCATGGATAGATTAATACTATGATATTCCTAAGTATATGACAATACCACCATCCATAGTCATGGCCTAAAATTTTGGAGTAGGATAAATGAAATAGTTCATGAGAGAAACCAACTTATTATTGATGAAGTTGTGTGTGCTCCCAAAATCAATCAATACAGTGATCATCTATTTATTTAGGAAATCCACCACATTAAGAGTTTGGGGAGTACTAAGACTTGAAAGGGCATGATAGGAGATAGTAGTCTAAGAGTCTTTAGATTCCTCTTTAGGACCTTCTTCATCCTTTCTAATTGCCTCCTCCTCCTCATCATCCTCATTGACACCTTTGGTGTAAAATAGATTCTTTTCAACATAATGATGGTCTCTGATCTTTTTTATATTGCAACCATAATATAACCTTTGGCTCACTTCTCCTCAATTCGTCAAGTTGTCAATCTGGTGGGTTAAGGATATGATGATACTAGAAAGGTGTGATCATGACAAGTAGTGAAAGTTTTCTATTTGACCATCTCTTTTTCCTCTACCATGCATGTTCATGGGATAACTTCTGATATAGATGTTGAGATAAACATATAAACCTCTAATTTGATTCTATCTGTGAGGCCACCCAAAAATAGATCAGCCAAATTTTCCTCAGTGATGTCTTCCACTCGTAAGGATAGATTTTGAAATTGATGAATATATTCCTTCATAGTTCTTATTTGCCACAGTTTGGATAACTAGTTGAAGTAGTTCTCAAAGACATTATTTTGATAATGAGCCAAAAAATCATTAGTGAAAATAGACCATGTAACAAGAACACCATTTTTTAATTTTGAGCACACAACCAATGATACTAAATGAACTGCTCATGTTCCAGATATAGAGATGCCACTATCACCCTCTAAGAACTAGGAGGTTGATGTAGATAAAATAAATTCTCAATTTGGGTGATCCAAGTGAGAGGATCCTTACCATCAAACTCATGAATGTCTATTTTTGGCAACATCAATTTCACACCAAAATTAGAGTTGTTAATATTTAAAAGAGGAGGACCCAAATGATGAAGTGGAGGGTTGTTTGACTATAACTAATATGAAAGGGTAGCCAATGGAGTAGTGATCTGATTCAATTGAGTGTGAACCCCATTAATATTTCCATTCATCCTTGAAATATCAATTTGAGCTACACTAAAGTCATCATGCTACACCAAGCCCTTTATGTTAGCCAAAAGTTAAGAAATCAATATATCTAAGTTTTAGATTCCATGTCACCAGTAGGAGTCTTAGGAGTTTCTTGCCCGCCTTTTCTTTCTCATGTAGAAGGACCAACCATATACAAACCCTAGGAAGTGTTTTACCTCAAAAAAATGTACCAAGAGATGGTACTATTATGATCACCTCACCAAGATGAATCCAATGACTACCTTTGTGCACTAGGGTAAAACATTTTGGCACCAAAAAATTGTACTAATAGAATATACTATTATGATCATCTTTTCAAGATGAATCCAACAACTACAACTACGAAAAGTGAATTTTTTTTTATAGAACTTTTTAAAATTATTTTTTTCAAAAAAGTATTTAGAATAATACTACACTAATAGAAAAAAATAATTTTTCTCAGATTGTAAGTAATGTTTTTCACTCCCTCTCATAAAATTTGTGCCTCTCTAGATCCAAAAAAATAATGTTATAGGAAACTTGCCCAAATCAAAGCTATAATACCACTTTTAATGAAATTACTTAGATATTCACACAAAATGATTATTTATCACACAAAATAATCAAATATGAGATATCACACAAAATAATTGATAGCAGAGTAGAATACTAGATATTATAGTAAATCCACTTTAAGGGGGAAACCTCCATAATAATTCACTAAGATTAGAATACTTAACATGATGATAAAAGACTAACCACTACTTCTTATATATGGTATACTTAGCCATGGTTATTAAATAGGCTAACCTAACTAAGAACATAAAGCAATGTAAAAATAATATAAAATAGGTATGTAAGACACAATTCGGCCACACATATCCCTAGATATGAGAAAAGTTAAGGCATAGTATAAGAATGTGATAGAATGATCAAGAAGTAAACATCACTCAAGAAGCAGGAATCAAGAAAGATTCATGGGGAAATAAGCTATAAAAGAAGTGTAAATAAGAAGAATAGGCATCATTTCATTATAGCTGAACATGATGGAGAGAAAAATGACTTGGAAAATATGGAATATGCAACAAAAAAGAGCTATAGTAGTTGGAATACCTCATAGAGTTGGATGATACATGGACAAGAAAGCTAGACAAAGCTACAAAGAGGAAGAATAAGAGTTTGACAAGGAAAAAGGAACTAGAAAAGATTAAAATAGTCCAAAAAGTATGAAGTATCCTCAAAAGATAAATTATAAGGCAAGGAAAAATATTGGTGGCTCAAGTTTTCTCCCTCTTGGGGAGTATGACATAGGAACATCAAAATAAAAGACTCCATTTTTGGTGTTTTATCAATAACTAGTCAAGTTAGTCTATTTTGGAATGTCAAAGTTTTTGAAAGACCTTTTAAAGTCTAATTGTGGTCTTATAATCCATTTGGGTCCCTTAGGATGTGTTAAGTGACTTTTAGATGATTTCCCTTTAAAACAAAGATTTGAAAATTTAAATGTTGTTAAAAGTCTAAAAAGGACAAATTGCATGTATAAGAGAGTTAAGTGAGAAAAGTTGGCTTAGGGAGTATATTCAAGTTATGAGACAAGGTTTTGAATACTTCTTATGTTTTAGGTCCTAAGACAAGTTGAGTGAACAAATGTAAGTCACCCTTGTATGTTGAGGGTTAGTTATGTAAAAGTAAGTTATTGTAACTACTTGGAATCCAACATTGAATTTGGAAGAGAGGATAAAATCATAGCAGTGGAAAAGAGATCATGTAGAGAATAAGAGAGAGAGGAGATAATGCTTCAAGAAGAAAACTAGGGAGCAATGTAAGGGAAATGAAAATTCCTCAATAAGGATTACAAATTCCTAAGAAGGACAAAACCTGTAATGTTTTGGTGATCTCATGAATGGAGGAATAAATAACTTTGCACACTTGTATTCTTATTTAGATTTTGATTATTATTAAGTCTACATTGTGTTTGGAAGGCCCTATAGTCTATAACCTAGTTGACATCTTGTAAGGTTGTAGGTTAGCACCAAGGTGAGTAAATCATAATTCAATAATAAGAATATTAAGCATATTCTATATATTTTGAAGGTAAACATTAGTATGGTCTGTGTTGATATAGTATAATAATTCAAAGGGTTGTGATACCCCATGTAAGAAGGATAAACTGATAATGTAAGACCATTGGTTCTTAAAACCCTATAGGCTATAAGTATAATCAAGTAATGGAAGTAATGATTTAACTCTTAAGTAATGTATAATCAAGATGAATTAGAAAGTAAGAATACGTTGGTTTAAAGTGAAGAGGTTCATGTGTTTATATGTGCATTATGCCCAGGGTTTAAGTCTATAGGCTGTGTGTATGTTAATTGATAAGACATAATCAATAAATGAGATGAGAAGTAGAACAATGCATGGTAATAAGTTTGTGATGGCATGGATATAACTAAGAAATGTGAGTTGGAGTAGAATATCCCTTGAATAGTGTGTAAGAACTCTTAGTTAAGTATAAATGATGGATAATCTTGTATTCATGTACACAGGAAGGTTGTGATAGATAGGTCTATGAACCTATGCTTGGATAATGATAAAGAATATTAAAATAAGGGCATAATAATGGACATAGTGTGGAGTGTTTATGTAGATGTAACTCTAGTCTCTTAGAGGAATAAACCATTATTTGAAACCCTAAGGTAACAATGTCAACTTTCAGATATTGTACAAGCAGCACTATGAAAATAAATGTGTCATTCCATGAATAGAAATGGAATGTGAATGTTAAGGTAAGGATATTAAAACATCAAATACACCTCAAGGAGTGGATTACATTTAAGGAGTCTAAAAAATCCATTGAAAATTAAGAGAGTGTAACTAGTTCTAAGTAGAGATAATCAAGGTCAAACCAAGTCAAGTGAGTGTGAATAGTTGGATTGAGCATCATATAAGGATGTTAAAGAAAACTTATCTTTAATATATTTTAATCACTTGTCATATCAAAAAAACGATCATAGAAAGAACAACTTTTTTAGTATTTTTATGTTAGAAAGAGTCCCCCCTTTCTATTATAAATTACCTTCTTAAATAGGAAAAACTTGAGAGCTTAGGTAATTTGAATGGTCTCCCCCTCTAACAGGGTGGTTAAAATTTGAATCATGATTGGGAGAGATGGATTCATGGAATGGGATAATTTTCTCAAGAACTTTATTCCAATCCAACCTAACTATTTACCAGGCCCATTATAAGCCTACAATTTCACTTTGTCTCTTATGCTCTAATTGATCTCAATCCACATGTCATATTATTATGACTAGGGCTAGGTCATCACCCCTTTCTCACACTCTTCCATTTAGGGTTGAGATTCATGTGATTGACACATCAAGCCACCTTGATTATATGAATTAATTTTTTACATAGTCCATTTTCAACATGTTGATAGTCTTGATGGCCAGATGGGTTGTCAAACTTAGGCTGTTATACTGATGATGCTATCACTACCACATGTCCTTTCATCCTATGATAGTTTTTATATCTAGATGGGATATCAATTTTAGGCTCATGCCTTTTTAGCTACATAGCTAACATGTAATTTTTTTGATAGGTCCCTCCTGCATGGATTTCACTCACACATCCATTTCTAAGTTTAAGCTCTAAGTGCATGTTGACTTTTATTCATGTGTTGAAGAGATATTTTGATATGCATTAACATCTCACTCAATTTTTGCCCTGACATAATAATCCATTTTCATGAACTACCCTTGGGCTTTAGAGTAGTGGGATTTCATCACATGGTGTCATCTCACTCACCCGTCAACTTAGAATATTTGATATTTATATGTAAAATTTTAGGTTACCAAGTCTTTAGGATTGTAAGACATGGAAGAATCCCACTTTCTCACTTGATTAGATCTTTACTGACATCATCACTTCACCAGGCAAACTTTGAATAAAATTGGCTAATATTTTTTTCTTTTGAATAGGCCTTTGACCTTTGGGAGAGTGATCCATGGCATTGGGAAATTTTTCAAATAATTGACTAAGTGTTAAGATGCATTAAAAATTGGATAGACTCACCAAGACCTATAAATGACTATTCCATGGCACTAAGAGGCTTAGACCAGAGCCCTAACACACTAACAAATTGGGAACCTATCAAGACATTACCCAAGGCCCATCAATTTTAACATAGTTCCCCTATAAATCATCACCAAAAAAATCCTAAGATCTACTAAGTGTTGATGTGATTCTTTTTATGTTTCACTCCTATATGCTTTAGGAAGTTATGAAGGAGTTAAGGAGCTCAAAAAATAATGCTAACCATAAAATTTTATGATTTTGTGCTCTTTGAAGTGACAATACATGTCTTATTCTCAAGAACTTAGGACTTCTGAGGGATTGAACTTTGGCCTAAGACTTTAGTACTTCTAGGCTTTTTCATTCTATTTTGTTAATGCCTTCATGCTTCTTCACTACCTAAATGGTCTTGATATTCCATTTATTTTAAAGGATCTATCTTCTATGTTCCTGAAGACTTAAAAGACTGAGAAATTTTTAAGAACCTTTGGCACCTGGGTTCTAAAGTTTTTGTACTTTCATGTAGCATTTTGAACATTGAAAAAATGGTTTTGTTAGAGAGTCTTCTTTGAACTTGAGAAGTTGTTCCTCCATGGTGACCAAAAATAGTCAACATTTTTTTATCACATATGTAAGTTGTTTGCATTATAATTAGGAACCTAGTATCCTTGATGCAATCCATTAGGCATATATTCACATAAGCATTCCAACTATATTTTACAAACATAACCCTAATGTAACCTACTTGGCTTATTGTTAAATAACTAAACTAATATTTACCACCAAAACAAATAAAGGGAGCAAGAAAAAAATTGTGAAATCACTTAGAGGAAATGGAATAATTAAACTAATGTGAAATGAAACTTAGAGGAAAGGGAAAAAATAAATAATTTACCCTAAGCAAACCAAAGAGAAGGTTGTCTGAACAAAGCCATTGACTAGTTCTATAAAATAGCTTCCCTTTCTTATCAACACATAATGTTCTTCATGTTTGAGGGCAGTAAACCAAATATGGAGAAGGTTAGGTGCTCAATGAAATAATGGGGCACTTATCCAAGGGTGCAGATAAAACAAACTCACCAACCCACATAAGTTATCTAAAAAAATAACCATCTTGGGCTAGATAGGTAGGTTGATTCTAGCCTTCTTGATACTCAATGTTGTGCTTTGGGTTAAGCACAACTTGTGATGGATTCAAATTCTTACCCTCCAACATGGTTAGGTACTTGATAGGGAATTCTATTTATAGGACAAATTTTGAGTGATTAGGGTCTCTCACATACTTGTGTTCCACTACTATATCATCCATCTTATTAGGATGTTCTTATTCTAGTGATTGAATTATAATCACATCCATTTCCTTCTATTTTTCATGTTGCTCATGGGTTTATTATTTGTGATATTTTATTTTGATGTCAATTATCGAGTAGAAATCTTAAAATTCATCCTAAATAAGTATTTCTCTAGCTCTTCTACACTCTTCTCAAGACTAGTGCTATAATAGTTTTCCATTTTTTTCCTTTTAATTTAATTAACTTACTAAAAACTTAATGAAATACAAGGTTTATGAATAATAAATAGATATATGAAAATGTTTTTGCACCACTTTGAATCTAGTGAATGAGGGAGCTTCTTTTTGGATTCAAATAATAACCTGCACACAAAGAAATAACTTGAACAAAAATAGATTAATAGATAGATAGGTGAGCTACCTGGTTAAGAACTAGTCTCGAGAAGTTATGAAATTACTAGAGTGTATGTTAGCTCACTATTTTATTAATTAATTAGATAAATAAATAATGAAATTATACAATATAAAGATGAAATAAGATGTGATAACAAAGTGATTATAAATTAATCTTCATTTAAGATATCAATGTAAGAAAAGTATTTATCCCAATAGGTTGTAGTAACATTCACATCCTCTTGTATAAAATCAATTTGGCCATAAGTGGATTAAATTTATGGAGAGTAAATAATGGTACAAAGTGCTAAATTAAAGGATATATCACTCTGGTTAGTGAAAAAGGGTTGAGATATAATGGGTGGATCAATAAGATTATTGACATTATGCATAATTTTGGGCAGAGTCATCTACACATTAATGTCATTATTTAAAAGCTAGCAAATCATAATGGATTAAAGACAAAGTTATAAGATTAAAAGTATCAAATTTTAAAAACCAAAATGGAGTGGATCAATGCCGATCCTATATAATTGATTCCAATTTAGATGAATCAGTGTCGATTATGTTTAGACTACACTTAGTTAAAAATAAAGACTTACAGGATGACAAAGGTTAATAAAAATAAAAGAGAGGGATTTATGTTGTATTTTAAGAGTGTAAAAAGAAATAATAATTATGAATACTAATAGAAAAATAAATAAATAAACTATGCTTAACTTGAACTGAGTTACAAGTGAAATGGATTTCTTCTCACAGGTGTAAGCGATCCACCTAGTTTGTGATGATGGATGTGGATTGTGTGTAGAATTTTTTTGGTAGAGTGGTGATAAGGTCTCCTTAATTATCAAATAAAATCCAAGTATCATTTGGGGATTCTAAAGTTTATGGTCCCTGAGCCAAAGGGTTGGTTGAGTATAAATAGATCAACACCAATTAGGAGAATTGATAATGATTCACCCTTTTTAGCACCATATGGTTTTATCCATGTTTGGTTTGTTTCAAATGTGGGGAATTTTGGGATTATAGGCATGGGGTTAACAAGGATGGGTTTATATGTGGCTAAGTTGCTTAAATGGTTAGTATTTCCTAAGTTGTAAATATATTTAGGTGGTTAGGGAGGTACAAAAGGTAACTTGTAAAAACAAATTACTGGGTGTCCAACAGTAAATAAATTGAACTTTGAGATATGGATATTTATGATAATAAAATAATAATAAGTATCCTAAAACATTGAATAAATTATATATAACATATGGAATTATAGTGTCTAAATTTACCCCTCTTTGTAGAGTAGTATGTAGTATGTGTCACAAGACAAAAACCAAGAGAGTTTTAATACCCCAAGTTTATGTGAGGAGGTATCCCCCTTCAAACTAGGAGCTGATGTAGGATGAGGAGTAGGTGATAGGTTTAAAAAATAGAGTAAGGATGGGAGTATATAAATAATAAATGAGATTTAAAAGTGTGGATGCATAACATGAAGGATAGGTTTTGCATTGATAAGGTATAAGATAATATAGGCAGACATGCCCCAAGGAAAATATAGGCAAAAATATCATAATAAAATGTCATAATAAAATATCATAACTATGAATAAGGCTAGGTAATAAAAAAGTGATAAGGTTTAGATGATTGAATCATCTGGTAAGTTATGTGGTGTGTGTGATACCTAAAGATAATTATTCTCAAGAGAAACTACACTCCTAAAACCCATAGAAGGGAGATTCACAAAGAGTGAATGCCTTACATAGGCTATGGGACCAACAGGGGGTCTATATCCACAAACTTGAAATGTAATAAGACAAATAATAGGGCATGTATGGGAAAGTACTAGGATGAGGCTATGGAACAAGACTAGATGTATATAAAAAAGACTACAAGTAATGAAAAATTAGCAAATCAAAACTGATCCAAAATGAATTGGTGCCAATCCACCAAATTGATGCCAATCCAAAATAAATTGTTGTCTATCCAAAGTTAGGTATATAAGTAAATCTGATGTGGAAAGTGCTCATTTTATATTGACATGAAACAAATGACAAGTAAAAATTAGATGATGATTTTGAAATAAGGTGTAATAGAGGAAAACAACAATGGTCTGAAGTGACATCGACGGTCCCAAGATGAGGTAGGCTGTGTTGTTTTTAATTTTCATGAATTTTTTTATGTTTTTTTATTTTTTAGATTAAGTTAATGTTTTATTAATAGGGTATTATGATGATTCAAAATTGGCATCAATTCCCATGAATTAGTGATGATTCAAGGGAATCGACATCGATTTAAAAGAAAGGTCACGAATCGATAAGGGATCAGTGTTGATTCACCAAAGAAGGTGAAATACTTAATTAGAGTGTCTAGGGTTATACTAAGGAGAGTTTTAGGAAATTTAAATCTTATAAAGGATTATGGTAATAGGAATGAAAATTATTGTATATGTAGGATTGATTATTGCCTTTATTAGAGCAACCATTGGACTAGCTAAGTGACAATGATTGGGCACACATGGAGGTCATAGGGTTAGGAGGAGTGCACTTATACCACCACATTCATTGAGATATGAGCCTATTAGTTTTATTATTGGAGTGATGGGATGTGACCATGGGTATTTTATAGCTACCCATAGGGGATATAACCTTCATTGAGGAGGACAAGATACTATGACTTCTAGTGTAAGGAACTACAATTATACCTATAGATGAATGGGGGCATGTAATAACATTGACATGGTTATATGGTGGAGACACTACAAACATTTCCTTTGTATCAGGTGATTTTATGTTCGATCCTTTATATGATGCAAATATAGAGGGGAGGGGGTTTTAATGATGATGATGTTATCTATCTCATGTTATGCTCTCCTAGACTCAGGAGGAGGTAGGTTTTAATAAAACTTGATAGGTGGTTTTATAGATATGTTAGAGCATTAGATAGTATTTGATTAGACCTCAACATTACTGGCATAGGTATACAGGGAGTTGTGGGGGTGGAGGACCTAGAGGAGATATGGGTTAGATGTGATCAATTTTTTTTATTACTATGCCTATGAACACATTAGTGTAGTACATCCTATTGGTACCCCATGGATACAGTGATATGATATTGACTACAATATTACCTTCTTATGATATAAGGAAGATTTAATACGAGATTATATATATGATGTGACCTAGGACCTAGAGTACTATTGAGGGTTTCTCAAGGGGATAAAGGATGAAGATGTAATTTGGAGACCTTATGTCAGATTTCCTACATGGCCTAGGATATATGCCAAATTAGTAGGCATAAAGAGGGAGAGGTGGCTCATAGGATGAAGGACTGACTATGTGGACTATTTACATTTTAGGAGGGTGCAAAGATAGTTTAGGTTGATACAAGATATACCATGGGCCTCACATGTGTATAAATGGGATGAGACAAAACCTAGACTCTATAAGCCAAATACGATATATATTTTAGCAGGAGATAAGGAGGAGGTAGTAAGTTTAGATGTGAAGGATGTAGGGTGAACTCCAACATTATTAATATGGTGGGTAGGGTATTAAGATGCCAAGAAGGAAATGGTGGTGTGACCTTGATAAGAGGGAGAAAATGAGGAGATGCAGGATGATGAAGGAGGAGAGGAGGGGGAGATGGGAGAGGAGGGATGGAGGAGAGGAGGAAGAGGGAGGAGAAGAGGAGGAGATAGACATTATAGGGATTATTGATGAGAGAGATACACTAAAAGCCCAGTGTATTGCATTACAAGGATAGGTGGGCACAGTGTAAGGGGATCTTACCATTATGAAGATAGAGCAAGATGTTCTACAAACCAAATTAGATGCATTGCAGGTGGAGTATGATACCTTAAAAATAAGTCATGATCTAGTAGTTGAGGCTCAAGAACAATACTATGTCAAGAAACATAGCTTTTAGTGGGGGCATGGTGGCTCTTTAGGGTAGATAGTTGTAGGGATGGATAGGATAAGTATAAGGAAAAAAAGTATTGTGAATATAGATAGGTACTAGGAGTTGGCAACTAAGATGTAATATTATGAGAAGATTGTACGAGATATACATCTTGAGATTCCATGATATGCTACCCATTTGGCCACATAGGGTAGATCTTCCAAGTGAACTCACATAGGTTTATTCAACATAGGGAGTGTATCCTACAAGATGGATTAGAGGAGAGATAGAGATAGAGGAAGGGATGGGAGCATAAGTGATAGTGGAGGTCTAGGGAGCATCCATTTGAGCTAGCTCAAGTTTATAGAGTAGTTCATTATTATATCTATTATACTAACTAGAGAGCCCATACTTTGTATATTTGATATTTATGATGTACACTTTGAGCATTTATATATATATATATAGATACATGATTTTGATAATGAGTTGTGATGTTTATATTTTACACTTTATGGAGTTTATTAGATTATGGATTTGGAATGTTATGTATTAGGTTATTATGGATGTTTGTATTTAAATTTATGTGATTATAGATTTAGTTAATTAGATGATGTGATCGATTTATTATGGTTTTTGAAATTTATGGATTTACATTTTATGGATCATGATTATTATGGATGTGTATTAGATAATGGATTTTAGATTATGTGATTATGAGTTTGATTTAGATTATGGATTTATGGAATGTTGTGTGATTATATAAAAATGTTTATGGATTATGATTATGTTATTATGGATGTGGATTAGATCATGGATTATGGATTTATGGATTTTAAATGTTATGGATAAATGTTAAAATGTTATAGATTATGATTATGTTGTTATGGATATGGGTTATATTTATTAGATTATGGATCATGGATTTGATTATGGATGTGGAAAATATATTTTTTAAGTAATTAATTAGTAAAAATTTGATTTGCTTAGGATAAAGAGAAATAAAGGGTTTTGTTTATTATTATTGGATTGTACCATAACCTATAATACATGTTTAAATAAATGCATGTGCATACGTAATTGACTATTAAAAAAATACCCTAACAACCCCAGGTCAACTATGTTCAGGATCTATTGGTTTGAGATGGAAATTTCTTGGGTCTTACTTTAGGATTTTGATAAAAAATGGATTCTTTTAAGAAGAAGATACTTTCATCTTATATACCCAAAACTAAGGCCAACCCTAGGATTCTTTTTTACCAATCTATGTAGATTGATCAATGTGGGAAGTCTATTAATTAAATAAAGATAATCAATACAAGAAGCTTTCCTAGGATATTCATAATAGCCATCCTTTGAGGGAGTGGTTTATATTTTAAGAGATGATTTTTGAAGAAATTTTACTTCAAGGGAGTAGTCTGTACATTATACACACACACACATGCACACACACACACACACACACACACACACACACACACACACACACACACACACACACACACACACACAAATTATAGATTTTATAGTTGTCCTTCAAGGGATCAGTCTGTTATTTTTGCCTTTTTATAAATGTTTCTCTTTGATTTCCTTTTGATTCTAGCATTATTATTTCATTAGGGATTAGCCTCAGGCATCCTAGGATAGTTCCTCAAAGGTTTGTTACACAAGATGATGCTCTTACTACTAACATGGTAGGGAGGAGGTTTTTTTTAAGAAATAATGATTTGGAGCTCCTTCCATTATAGACAAAGATCATCCAAATAGAGAATGCTATGAATAGAGATGGGGTATTCGTATTCAAGGTTAAAATAGAAAATGCTACCAGATAACCATATGAGTCTATATATCATTATTTGGTGTAAGAATGAAAGGGATATGGTCTTATATAACCAAACTAAAAGAAAAGAATCTAGGTTGACCAATGTGATTAAGACTTATTAATAGTGGAAAGGATGCAAGTGTAATGAATTAAGTGCACTCACTCCAATTTTCCATTAAGAGAGACCAAATAATAGGCCCCAAATCTATATTTATGGGTGATAATATATGTTCTAAGCTAATTTGGAGTAAATTGTCCTCCTTTACTCTTTTCCATACTAGTGACATGTTGATTTTATTTTAAGACAAGGTTTCCAATATTAAATTCACGTTATTTTAGATGTTTATTATAGGCACACTTTTTTGTTCCTGATATATATGGAGATGGGCAAGGGTAGACAATCAAAACTCATCTAAGAGTTCAAGCTAGGCCAATTGATCATGATGGAAGTCTTTCTTAGAAATGATATATTTAAGAGAGATGCAAAGGGAAGGAATCTAAACCTCAATAGGAAGTACAACTTTGGTACCATAAACTAGAGAGAAAGGAGTAACACCCATAGAGGTTTGAATACTAGTTTGATAAGTCCACATGGCAAAGGATGAAGATGTCAAATTTTTCATGCTTTATTAATGACTTTAATTAATATTTTGATAAGAGTTTTATTAGATGCATCATCATATCCATTAGCTTTAGGGTAATAACATGAGGAAAATCTTATCTTAATGTTAAAATAATCATAAAGATCTTAAACATTTTTGTTTTGAAAATATTTTCCATTATCTATGATGGTCTTATGAGGAACACCAAAGCAACAAACAATATGCTGACTAATGAATTCCATAATTTTATCTAATTTGATTAAGATAAGAGGAATATCATTCACCCACTTAGTGAAATATTATGAGGTGATAATGATAAATTCATGGCACTAAAAGGATTTAGGATTGATTTGACATATAAGACAAAGCCCCCACTAGGAAAAAGGCCAAAATTCATGTGCTACCTATAATTCCCAACTAGGGACATGTGATAGGTTGGCATGCTATTGGCACTTTACACATTTTTTGATGTATTTTAAAAAATCCCAATTTAAAGTGGGCCAATAATATCCCAATCATAAGATTCTCTTAGTGATATTATGACCACTAAAATGTCCACCACATGACCCATCGTGAGTTTCTTTGATAGTGAGGGTAGATTCATGATTTTGGAGACAATGAAGAAGGATACCATCAAAACCATATTTATAGATAACACCCAATATTATGATAAAGTATGTGATGTGATGGTGGAAATCTCACTTTCCATTTCTAGATAGATCTAGAGGAATAACCCCCATTGATAAATAATCAAATATCTGTGCATACCAAAGATCTAATGGATTTTCCTTTACACTATGGATGGAAGGAAGATTAGTTTTGGTAAATAAGGTTGATTCAACTTGTGTATAAGGATAAATAACTTATAATCTTGAGAGTAATATGGGATAAATGAGGCTAAAGAAGCTATGGTAACCACAAACTTATTAGTTGACTGAGGAGTGGCTTGGATAGCATAATGATTAAAAGTAGCTAGTAACTAATCAACCAAGGTCTTATACTTCTAAAGGTTGTAATTTTTACATTGATATATTACCTTGATATGATTAACCATAATATATGAATCACCATAGATAGTAAGCATTTTAATACTTAAAGCTAATGTAGTTTGGAGACTTATGATCAAATCCTCATATTTTGCCATATTATTGGTGTAGTCAAAATCAAGATCAAAATATAAAGGTATAAGTGTCCCCCTAGGATGGATTACGATAATTATATATCCCCCACCATGTTTTCACTTAGATAAATCAAAGAATAGAATCATTTGAGATTACATATCTACTTAAGATGTGGAAGCTATGGATTCATCTGGGAATTCATAATTGATTGGTTGATTATCAGCAAGAGGTGCCTCAACAAGTTGATCAAGAATGATTTGACCTTTAACTAATTTTTTATGGATAAACTCAATATCAAATTCTACCAAAAGCATAAGCCATTTGGCTATGCAATGATTCTAATAATAATTTAAATTCATTAATTTTAGGGGATTGGTATTCATGATCATGTATATTTTGTGATTGAGTAGATAATGACAAAGCTTAAAATCTACAAAAACCAGAGCCAGACATAACTTATTTGTGTGATAATAACATGACTTGTATTCAACAATCATATAATTAATATAATAAACTATCTGAGCTTTATGTTTATCCTCACAATGGGAAACTATGGTTCTTAGGGCATGGTTCATGGCTGAAATATACAAAAAAGGGTTTCCATTCCTTGGGAGGAATGAGAACTTGTGGTGAAATAAGATAGATATTAAGAGAATAAAAGGCCTCCTAATAGCTATATTCCTAATTAAAATGGGTATCCTTCCTTAGGAGGTGATGAAATGGTTGACATCAATCAGATATATGGGAGATAAAAAGATGAATGGATTGTAATTTACCTTGTAAAATATGGAGTTACTTAAGATTAGATGGGGGTGGTATTTATAAAATGGATTTAATCTTAGTGGGGTCAAATTATATCCCATAAAAAGAGATGATAAAACCTAAAATCTTACCCATCAAAACCCCAAAATTACATTTCTTAGAATTAAGACAAACATGAAACTAGATTAGGCAAGTAAAGATTAATTTTAGCATTAAAAGATGGTCTTTTCATAGATTTGACTTGTTGAGGAGATCATCCAAATAATCCTCAACAATTTTATGGATTATATCATGGAAGATATAAGTCATGGCTCTTTGATAAGTGGCCTCGACATTCTTTAATCTAAAAGGTATAACCTGATAGCAGAAGGTCCACTAGGGAGTAATAAATTAAATCTTATGTTGATATTCTAGTGTGATAAGGATTTGATTGTATCTAGAAAAATTTCAAGGCTAGTTGTTAAATATATTAATTGGTCAATATTAGGGAGAGGTAAATCATCCTTAGGATAAGTGAGATTAAGGTTATGAAAGTTAGTACAAAGACATAGTCCCCCTATGGGCTTTATGATAGGGATGATATTAGATATCCAATGTGGGTAAATAATAGGTTGGATAAAGTTGACATATAAAAGACATTGCAATTCTTCCTTGACTAAGAGTGGAATGCTAGGGTGAATTTTTCAAAGCTTTTAATTTATAGGCTTGGTGTCAGGGAATGTGACAATGTTATGGATGATAATAATAGGGTCGATACCAACCATGTCACTATAGGACTAAGTGAATGCTTCACAATGATCATTAGTGAAATGTTGGTGATCCTAAGTATCTAAAGATTTTGTGATCTTAAAAATTCATAGAGTTTCATGAGATCCTATGCTAATGTCAATGGTAGATTCATTTAATATACTAGAGGTTTTAGATGGAAGGGATTTATGTAGATGAGACTTCTTCATCCCTAAATGAGTTAAGATCAACCCATCATCTAGACACTGAATGATAAGGATGTTAGGATAACCCTTCCCTATCATGTTTGGATAGGCTAGAGAAATGGTTTTAACCTCCCCATTCTAACAATAAATGAGAGGTTCTATATTGATGGCATTGACTAAAAAACCTATTTGGGGGAATCAATACAACATCATCTACTAGAGAAGAGGTACTGGATGGTGATGAAGTCATGTCATCTTCAAGAAAGGTAAAAGAGTAACTTCTAGGGTAGTCTTGGCATTTTTGTTAAAATTAAGGCCATGATTTTCATGGGGTTTCTTAAAATCTCCTAATGTGACAATGTGCAGCCCTTGTTTGTATTATCCTATGTGAAAACCCTTTTAAGCACACCATTATAGGTATGTTTTTGCAAAGTGGGGTTTATCTAGGAACAAAAAGTTTGAGGTGAATGGTTTGGCATGGGTATGGCTAGTGAAACTTAAATAAGGTTGATTGATGCCCCCATAGATCAAATGATTAAAAAGGGAGATTGGAATAAAGGGAATAATTTCTACTATATTAGGATAATATGCATGTTGTTTGTCTAGATGCCCATATTATTGGGGAGTAAGGAGAGTATTGAGTGTCAGTTACTGATACTCTTCAATCGATAGTTGATAAAACATAAAATCCTTGATGTAAGGATTGTCGTACTAGATGATGATGGGGTCACATTTTTTAATGAAATTAAAATGTCATTTGGTCAAAAGGTAAGGTTACAAGTTCAAAATGGATAGGGATTAGTCAGGACATTATAGATCTTACCCTCATGTTTTAATTTAATACATAGATGCAAGATAGATAGGACATAATAAATGGCACATATCCAAGGATGTCCTAATAAGATATTGTATTGAAACTCCCTTTCTATTATGTAACCTAACTTGAAAAGAGTGTGTATGCCTACTTGGATGGGAAGGACAACCATTCCTAACATAAGGGCCACAATATCATTGAATGCTTATAAAATGGTTAGGGATTGGGATACAAACATTTTAGGTAACTATAATTACTTAAATGCATGAGAGGAAATAATATTTATACTTGATCCATTATCAGTCATTACTCATTTGACTCAAGTCTAATCAATTTAGGCAGTGATAAATAGTGGGGGATCCTAGTCATCAGGCTACACTAGTGATATTTCTAAATCATGGAATGTTATGGGTAATGGATTTTTAATCAAAGTGATAAAATATGATAGAGGTTGGGGTTAATCATCTTTTATTTTGGTGGCTTTTAAGTCTTCTATCATAGCCTCACAATGTTTTTGAGAGTTTTGGATGAGCTCATATAAAGACATCTTGACCAATAACTAATGGAGTTATTTTAGGATGGATATTTGTATCAATTTTTTAGCATTATTATTTTAAACTTTGCTTAAAATAGATTTTTTTTGTTTTGGGGTGGGAATTATAGGACTATTTATGGTGGGAAATTTTGCAATAATCACTTTAGCATTATCATGATTGTGGGTATTATGACCCTGGGTTTGGGATTACATAGCTATGTAAATCACATCTATTTGAAACAAAGGGAGATTTGTCATGTTTGTATATTCATCCAAATCTAGAGGGTTCAGGAGAGGTTGACATTGAGCTCTATTAGAAATTTTGTCTTCCTTTGAAGATCATTTTGATACTATTGGTAATACACTAGTTCATGAGGTGGATGTACTCCTAATAGTTTGACTATAGGGATTGTCACGATCCAAATATTACATTAAAACATCATCTTCTTTTAATAATTTTTGGACCATAAATTTTAGTGTATTACAACTTTTAGTATCATGTCCTACTATTCGATGATATGTGCATTTCTTATTTTTCCATTACTATTAGAAATAACTTTTATATTAGTGTGATTTTGAGTATTTACTGAGAGGTAAATAGTAATTGGTAAATTAGTTTGTTAAGTAGTTGTAATATTATTATAAAAATATTATGAGCATAGGTTATTAGAGTTATTTGGGTTCAGAGATTTTTTAGGGATCTAGAATCCCTTATTATAGGAATCTTACTCTTGTATATTTGTATGTATGTTCATATTGATTTAATATAATGAATGAATAATATTATCAGTGTTAAAATTTATGTGTGTATTTGGCCTTTATATGTACCGATTTGTGTTTAGCTCTCCTCCAATTCTCAATAGTGGTATCATAGCAGTGTCTGATCCTTTGCAATGGTTATCTGATAAGACTCATAGGGGAAACTCCTTATTTATATGTTAACCTAATTGATATAAAAATATTTTATGAGATATTTGTGTGATATAAGGTAGAATAGAGTTTTGTGCATCATAGAGACTGTGTTTGTTTAGATCTAATCTTGTTACGGCCTACAAATCTCTTGAAGTTGACAACTTCTATTTGTTATTCTAATCAATGTTTTCTTGTCATTGTGAGAATGAACTCAGGGTCATTAAACCTTAAATTGATATTGAGGACTCATATTTAAATAAATATTATGATGAGAATTGTCTTCTACTAGAAGAGATAAAGCATCATGACTTATTATTTATTAGAGTGTGTGGTGGAAATTTGGACTGTGTATTCTTTGTCTTTAATCATCTTAACCCCTATTTCGAGTGGAATCAATTACTGATCTTCTTGTGTTTTTATGGAAAGTCAAGCACATTTAAGGAGGATGTTTATTAGATACTTGTTTTTCAACATTGATGTAGATCTAGCCTAGACTATGGAATTCAAATAATGAACCCATGAAGAAAACATTCTAATCTACACTTATTCATTTTTTTAGTAGGGATTTCAAAGTGCATTTTAGCTTTTGCATTAATAACTATTTTTTTTCTATGAAAGGATCATAGTCCATGAAATATTGTTTATATATAGTCCATATATCTTCTATTCAGATCGACACACATGTTTTCCTTGGATTCTACTCACCACATCTCCCTGTCATGTACCTTATTAGCTAAATATGTAAAATCTATTTGTCTACCTAACTACCACATGCATCACTCATCTAAGTAATAGAATGAAGTCCTACTATAGTTTTAATAAATCAATGACACCAACACATAGCCATGTCATCACTCATTTTAGGGGTACGCCATTTTAAGTTTAGGTTATTTATTATGGATATCAAAGTGCCATGTGAAGCTTATAATAGTGTTAAGTTATTTGATCAATTTTTAAATATAGTAATTTTTTGATATATAAAAATTGATATTTAGATTTGGAACATTTTCTATATTTGTCAAGACTTTATGTCTTATATAAGCTAGAGGTCCTTTGCTAAAAATGAGTTATAGTCATCAAGTTGTAAAAAATTGAAAATGAGTCAAAAGTTAAAAATTATTGCATCAACAATAGAGTCATATTTTATAGTTGAGTTTTTGTTAAGAGTCAAAAGTTTCAAAAATAAAAAATTGTAAAAATGAAAAAAATTTCCTTATAAATGCATTTTTGGTCATACCCGACAACTGGTGAGCATGTTAGTATTGTGGAGGGGGGGGGGGAATTTCAATCAGAATGACATACAAATGACCTTCATCAAGATATTTATTAAGTGAATAGTTTCATTTACTAGAAGATGGAGGATACAAGGAGGATGGAGGTCTTTTAATGACCTCTCGTTAATAACTAATGATGGGGTTGCACTAATGTTTTGGTGATGTATATAGTATGGTGTACTTTTCATATTTTTCCATTATGTGTGTTGCAAATAAGAATAGAGGAATAATTCATTTTCATGTAATGTAATTTGTGTGTAATTCCAAACATAATTCCTTGATTTGAAAAAATTGTGAAAGGATAGAAAACACCAATATAAGTTAGTTCATTGATCTTGAAAGGGTTTGTGGTATATATCTAGAAAACCACAAGAGGTGAATAGTGTTTTGGCAACTATTAGGAGAGTAGCTACTATAAAAATCCAATGACTACCTTAATTATTTATGAAGATGACCCATAGTGACATGTTTTTTATGGTCACATAAAGTAAATACAAGAGTTATTTAGGTTGAGAGATTTTGTAGGTATCTAGAATCTCTTATTATAAGAATCTTATTCTTATACATTTGTATGTATATTACTATTGATTTAATATAATATAGTGAATACATAATATTATCAGTGTTAAAATTTATCTATGTGTATTTGGCCTCTTTGTGTATTGATTTGTGTTTGACTCTCCTCTAATTCCAAAAAAATACTACACTAGTCTCTAAATAAGGGGGTTAATAGGTTTTATAGGTGGTAGAGTAACAAGGGATGTTTGAAGAAGTTGATCAAGTATTTTAGAATAAGACCCCTTCAATGGATTTTGACTAGGTTTTTCAATCCTCTAAGGCATTGGTATGGAAGTTGCATTTTTTTAACCTTGATATTTCAAATTGGTTGTTTGAATATTCCCTACAGTAGGTAATTTATGCTTAGGATATGAACTTACACCTAAGCCTTGTCAATAGTAGGGGTTTAAAGGTTATGTATTGGAATTATCATGGTGGGAAGATCCACTTTTGATGCTACATGTTCTATGATGATGTATTTTAGTTTTGCTAAAGGATGGGGTCCCAATAGAGATGCTTTTGTTCTAATAGGTTGTAGAGGCACCTTCCCTTTTCAAATCTAATCGAGGGTAGCAGGGATATCCTATTTATGGAGTTTAATACTAATGGGAGGATTTTGTAAGGACTTTCTTCATGATTCCTGGAGGTTTTTTTTTTGATACAAATAACCTTCCCCTTAATTTCCATAATATTTAGCTCATCTTGAGTAATGAGGGGAGATGGCCTTGGTTTTGTTTGAGGTAAAATAATAGTTTCCTTAGGGGGGAGTAAACTAGAGGAGATGGGTATGCTACATGTAGGTATTGAGATTAAATAGGAGTGGTATGTGTATCTTTTGAAATGTCTAAACACGAATTTTCTTTGATAAATATTTCCTTCTTTATTTATAGCTGATTATCTTGAATGTTTTCAGATAATGTTTCCTCAAGTGGATCCAAAATAATGAGATTTGAAAATCTAAAGTGATTTTTTGGGATAACTTCACTTAATTTAGATGGTTTGAAGGTGTCTCCTATAAGGAGATCGATGATAGAAACACTACCAACTTATTTAGGTAAAAGTTGATGATTGATCATATTGATCACATGGGTCTCATGGTCTGAGGTGGATCCCAAATTAGCCTAAATGGAATTAGATGTGTAAGCATGGTTAGGGAAAGGCTACTTAACAATGTTTATAGACTGATTAGAGGGAGTTTTAGAGTTATCTAATTGTAACTCCCCTTGATCAATAAGGTTCTATATTAGACCCTTAAAATAATGATACCTATTCATGTCATGGCCTATTACACAATGGTAGTTGTAAAAGTCATTTTCCTTAAACCAGCTAAGCTTAGGGTGAGAGTCATCAAGAGGTCTCATGAGAGGAAGTTTGATAATGGATTTATTTAAAAAATTATCTAAGACAGATGCATAAGATTCTCGTAAAGGTGTATATTATCATGGAGGAAAATGTGTTAATAGTTTTTGGGATTATGCCTAAGGGGTAGATGGATCAGATTGGATTTTTATTTGTGGGAGTGATGATTTTAAGATTATGGTATTATTAGTGCCTTTGGTTTTATTATTAGTAGTCCCTTTAGAGGGATCAAGTTTTAAGTTTTTAATATGTAACTTCACTTTCCCTTATTTTAAAGCTCAAATTTCTAGTTTACAAGCTATGGAAAAGGCCTTGTCAAACATTTTAAAGGATTAAACCCATAACATTGATGAGATATGTTTAGCACAAGATCTCACAAATAATTTAATTAGTCTAGGTTGTAGAAGGGAAAAGGTGAGTTGGTTTATAAGACTCCTCCATCTATCCATGAAATCAATGACATTCACCAATGAATTATTTGATGGCATAGAGATCAATGATAGTCACTTTTATTGTGATATTGATAGAGAAGTACACAAAATATTTGGGATAACTACCAAAAAGCGAGTAAGGAATGTTGAGGGACTGAATAGTACCAATCTAACCCTGGTCTAGATAGAAACATGAGAATGGTTATAAGGAGAAGAGCATCTTCATGCACTATAAGATAATAAGCATGTCTAAATGCTTGAATGTGCTATTGAGGATCCTCCTTATTTTGAAAATTCATAAATTTTGGAAGATCCCATTATGAAGGGTATGATTTAATTGGGATAGTTGGGTTAATAGGTTCATTATAGATTTTATCATAGGTGAGAATAGTTTTCTACCCAGAGGCAGAGGCTTCCAGATTCACCATCATATTCATAAGGATACTCATAAGGTCCATTTGGGTATTGTATTGATAAATACACCCTAAAACATTCTATTATGGATGTTGATAAGTAGGAAATAGAGTGGAAAAGGGAAATGATAAAGGGTAACTAACTAAGGTGGTCATATGGTTGAGATGTTACCACATACTATGGGGATTGCATGGGGATATATGTGAACCCAAGAGCTTATGAAAGAGATGTGTATTGGGTGGTCAATGGGACATATTGTTGAGGAGGTTAACTTTTAGGGGATTATTTCAAAGGTTGAGTTTGGGGATTTAAAGGTACATTAGTTTGGATGGGTGGGAGAGTTGCTGGTATTGAGATAAATATGTTATGAGGTGCTATGGTAAGAGGTGGAGTAGATGTAGGTTGAGGTGTGGTGATATTTTGAGCTTGGATAATAGCTAGGGATGGACCATTAGATATTATCAGAGGCAGATTTATAAAATGTTATGTAGTGTTAGTATCAAAACTTGTCTAGGGAGGATTAGTATGGGAGGACACCATAGTTGTAGTAAACCCTTTATTTTCCTCTAGAGGCATACTAAAAGTATTCCAAGAAAACTATGTATGGGGGGGGAAAGGAATATGGATAACTTAGGTACTAAGGTAATGGTTAAGCATGATTGTATTATTCTAATATGGTGGAAAATTTAGGATCTCCTTGAGTATAATACTAGGGAATACCTTCCCCCATGGAATTATGGGAGGTAGGAGGACTTAGGGAGTTCTCTATGGATGAAGATGAAGATGTGGGTTTGGTTTGCTTTAGTGATTTATATCATGTCCAAACCATTTAGTGGTGAATAAAAATCAAGAAAGGAAAATAAAAATCACACAATAGTATTTTTGATTATCTCTTTTTAGTGAAAAATAAAGGCACACATGCTACAAGATGTACTTAGAGAGATTTTTACCTTTTTAGTAAATTAACATTAAAGTGTGAAAAAAGGTTAATGAAGGTACTATGAAATAGTAATCTAGAGATGGTTTTAATTTTGCTTAGGATCAAAATAAATCTATACTAGAATCAATACATGGTTTTGTATTGGGGCATATCCCCTCACTTCACATGCTATAGTGTAAGGGTGGCAGGTGTTTATCCAGTATATATTTGATAACCAGAGTTTATAATCAGTCAGCATACTGAGTTGGTTCTCCATCTGGTGTTAAAATCTAAGTAGGATAGTCAGGATGAAGGTTACCACTAGGTAATGAAATCCCTATCAATGTTTGATGAATTGATTATGTAAGTGGTTTGGTATGTTTATGAAAAGAGGTGATTGTTACGATAAATTAACTACCTAGATTACTCTATATAAATTACCCAAGTAATCAAGAAATGGATGAAATTATTTTTAACCTTGTAAAATAAGAGTAAAATTTTTGGATTTTTAATTTGAATGAAGACAAAAATTAAGAGAAAAGGAGATAAATGAATATATTCACAATGAATTATAATAATAAAAATGAGACCTTAGGGATCCCATCGGGCGTGCTAGAAAGTTATAGTAGTTTTTCATTTTTTCATTTTAATTTAATTAACTTATTAAAAACTTAATGAAATTTAGGGTTTATGAAGAATACCTAGAGATATGAACATGGTTGCATACCTCTTTGAATCCAAAAAATGAGGGAACTTCCTTTTTTCATAGAAGAATAACCTGCATACCAAGAAACAACTTCGACAAAAATGGATTAATAAATAGATAGGTGAGTTTCCTGGTTATGAACTAGTCTCAAGAAGTTATAAACTTCCTAAAGAGGGTGTTCGTACACTATTTTCATAATTAAGTATATACATAAACATTATAATTACAAAATATAAAGATGTGATATCAAAGTGATTATGAATTAATCTTTGTTTAAGATATCAATGTAGGCAAAGTATTCATCCCAATAAGCTATAGAAGCAATCACATCTGCTTGTATAACATCAATTTGGTTAGAAGTGGCTTCAATTGGGGAGAGTAAATAATGACACAAAGTTATAACTCTAAGGCTATATCAGTCTAGTCAGCAAAAAAGGATTGATATACAATGGGTAGATTAATAATATTAATGATGTCATGCATAATTTTAGGCAAAATCATCTACACATTGATTGCATGTTTTAAAAGATAGAGAATCATAATTGATTTAAGACAAAGTTATAAAATTAAAAGGCTCAAGTTTTTAAAAAAACAAAGTACAGTGGATTGATGTCGATCCTGTAGAATCAGTGCCGATTTAGAAGAATCAATGTTGAATCTATTTAGATTGCACTTAATTAAAAATAAAGACTTATAGGATGATAGAGGATAATAAAAATAAAATAGAGGGATGTATGTTATATTGTATGAGCAAAATAATGAGTAAGAAATATAAATAATAATAGGAAATGAAATAAATAAATTATACTTACCTTGAACCGAGTTGTAGGTGGAATGGATGTCTTCCCATAAGTGCAAGCAATCCACCTTGTTCATGATGACGGATGTGGATTGGGTGTAACAAAATTTTGGTAGAGTAGTGATAAGGTCTCCTTAATTATCAAATAAAATCCAAGTAATGTTTTGATATTCCAAAGTTCATGGTCCCTCAACCAAAGGGATGGCTGAGTATAAATAGATCAACACTGATTGGGAGAATCAAATAGATCAGGAGAATTATCATTGATCGAGATAATTAGTGCCAATCGAGAGAGTCAAAAATGATTCACCTTTTTTAGTAGTAGATGGTTTTATTCACATTTAGTTTATTCTAACTACAAGAAATTTTGGGATTATATGATTGGGGTTGTTAAGGATGGGGTTATAATTAGGTAAGTTGGTTAAAGGGTTAATATTTCCTAGGTTGTAAATAGATTTAGATGGTTAGGGAGGTAAAAAGGGTAACTTGTAAAAACAAATTACCAAGTGTCCAATGGTAAATAAATTAAAATTTAGGATAGGGATATTTAGGATAATAAAATAATAAGAAGGGTCCTACAACATTAAATAAAACATATATAACATATGAAATTATAGTGTCTACAATTAGTTTCTTTCCTCCAATATAAATTGGAAATAAAGCCTTCCTCAAGAGGTTGATTTAGGATGGTTTGGACATGATTCTGCATTGTAGCTTCATTATGAAGGACTGAAATGTCTCCCACATCCTAAAATTTGATCTCTTGGACTGATTTAAGACATTTCTTCAATTCCTCTTGGCTATGAAAAGAGATTTTCTTGGTTTCAAGATTTGTTTCCTCTTTTTTAATATAAAACCCATGCCAACTAAACTGACTTTCTTCTTCTTCTTCCATGTTAAATGAAAGCTCATTCATCCAAAAAGTCACTTCATCACCATGCTTTTGAATATTATCTTGACTAGAAGTAATTGACTCCACCTTATCAAGACTATCTTCTTCTTCTTCTTTTCCATCTTTGTCCATTTGCTCAATGTTATGTTGCTCTAGATAATCATAATCTTTTCTTCTTTTAGCCTGTTTAATTTCTCATCTAGTTTAGTGACATAAATAGGTATACCAGTACCTATTTCTTACTTATTTTCCTCACTTGAGCTCCCTCTTCCTCATAAATATAGTCTTCACTTGTGTTCCATATAATGCATCCTCTTTTGAAAAGGGTGATGGTGTAAGGTTAAGGAGGTTCAACTAGTGAAATAGGAGTATAGGACATTATGGGATTCTCTTGAATTCACTACATGGTTGAAAAATCACTCCTAAAACTTGGAATTATACTTCAATTAAATTCTACAACCTTATTTATTTCTTGATCAGAAATAGATTTACGAAGGCTTGGCATCTTGAAGTCAAAAGGCCTATTCCAAGAAGGTTGCCATGGTTAAGGATCTTGAGGATCCTGAAGAAGATGAAATTCAAAGATTGGTCCATAATTATTTCATTATACTAAAATATCTACCTTAAACTTATATTCATGTATTTTAATATCCATTTCTTTTCTTGCATATGCACATGTCAAGTTGTCATGGAGTTACCTACAAGGAAAACACCACTTGGTTGTTAAAATCATGTCTACAAGTTGAGGTAGGTTGGGATCAGGAGGAGGATAACTTAGATCACATGGAAATACATAGGTCTATCTTGACCCATCAAATGGATGATAAATAAGCTGTAAATATTGATTATGGGTTTGATAATGGAAGGTAGGATAACATTCATTATAAGGAGGTGGAAAGTAATTAAAATATCTCCTAAACCCAACCATGTAAAGATGTTTCATAAAGTTTAAATACCAAAAATTTATTAAAATAGCATTTTTATTAAAAAAAAAAAAACTAACCTTTTACCTGAAAAGGATATTGAACTATTGAAACTAGTCAAAATATACTTAGAGTCACCAATTGTGTTTGTGGAAACTACCTTTAAAGGCTGATACAATGATAAATAAAACCAATGATTCTCTATTATATGACTTAAATATCATCAAAATGATATCCCATTGGGCATGCCAAAAATATTTTTCACTTATGAGTTGTATTCTTTAGAGGTGTTTTGGAACTCCTCACTTAGTTAACACAAGAAGAACATTCCAATGCTATGGGTCACCTATAACTAGAGCAAACCTATGGAGAGGGATGGAATCCATTTGGTTAATCCCATAAAGTTAACACTAAAATATTAAAATTACAAGGAAAAGGGAGAAGGAAAACATAAACTAAAATTGAAATAAAAATGGGTGATGCAATAATGTTTTATAATCCCTATACTAGCTTCTTAAGAAATCTATATGACTCAATATTGATTGAAACTCTTTTACACTCTCCTCAAAATAGGCTATTCAAACATTAATATTTCATATGACGGTCTTCATTATATGCATAAGACATTGAAAGACAACTGAATGGTCTTAGGCTAAACACAATCAGTTGGTTTCTATAATAATTTAGTAGCCTAGATATTATTAACACAACATACAACTTGTACAAATTCAACCTACTAATAACAAGGTGAAAATAGAGGACATAAAAAAGGAACAACAACTTATTTCATTATTACATATCAACTAAGCATGAGATTCACACAAGTATATCATCATAAGGAAGTTAAATTTAGTATTTATTAATTTAAGAGGCTTGAAAAACCAACATTACAAAATGGGTAGAGTTTTGTCATATCCAAATAGGGATCATAGATTGGCCAATTTCTATAGAATTTCAATGATAGAAATATTCCCATGTTTCCATTATAAATTTCCTCCTTAAATAGTAAAAAATGTAGTGTTTGGAATGTGTAGCTAGTCTCCCCCACTAATGAGGTACTTGAATCATGACTAGGATAGGTTGCTTTAGATAATGGGAGAATCCTCTAAACAACACCAAGACATGCCATCCTAACTACTTGTCAATCTCATTCTAAGACTAAATTTTTGCTTTGTCTCTTATGCTATGCCTGATCTTAATGCAAATGCCATACTATGATGAATAGGGCCAAGTTTTCACTCCTTCCCCCACTCTACTAGTTAGGGTTGAGTTTCATGTGATTTTCACATTGAGCCACCTTTAATATACAAATCAATTTGTTACATAGTCCATTTTCAACATGTTGATTGTCTTGATGGTTGGATGGGCCTTTAAACTTATGATGGTTCAATTATGATGCTATAAATATCAGATGTCCTCCTTTTAGACTCTAATAGTTTTGACATCCATATGGGCCATCAATAATTAGGTTCATGCCTTACTAGTTGCAGAACCAACATATCCCTTTTTTGATGGGTCCCAGCCATGTGGATTCGACTCATTCATACATTTCTTAGTTAAGTATCTAAGTGCATGTTGACTATTCTTCATATGGAGAAGTAATATTTTCCACATAGTAACATCTCATTTACTTGTTACCCTAACACACTGCTCCATTTACACTAACCACACTATGGGTTTGGAGTAGTGACATTTCATCACATGGTATCATTCTTCTCACCCATTAGCTTGGAGATATAACATCTCTCTAATCTAGATGGAAATATTTGGGAGGGTGGAGTAGTGAGATTAAGCCATGTGGCATCATCCTACTAATCCACTAGCTTGGGGGATTTGAGCTTTGTACAAAAAAAATTAGGTTGGAGAGTCTCCAAGTTTGTGACACATGAAAGCATCCCACTTACTTTCCTATAGCTTTGATGAAAATATCACTTTTTTGTGAAAACATTGAATCAAATTAACTATATTTTACCTTTTGAATAGGCTTAAGACCATCAAGAGAGTGACATGTGGTAGTAAGATTTTTTTTGAAGAATCAAATATGTGTCAAGATCTTTTGAAAAGAGGATGGAATCAGTGGGGCATGTAAATGATTGCCTCATGGAATTAGGAGGCTTGGAATAGAGCCTTGACACACTGATGACCTAATAATCTATGAAGATGTCATTCAGGGCCCATCAATTTTAACATAGTGCCCCTCAAAACTACCAATAGAAAAAAACTAAAATTGACTAAGTGTCAAAGTGCTTCTTTGTTGTTTAATTCATAGGGATATGGGAAGATATGAAGGAGCTTGGGAGCTCAGAATAATGTGCTAAGTGTAAAAATTTATGCTTTTGTACTCTCTTAAGGGCTAATACATTTCTTCTTAGGAACTCAGGATCTCAGAGGGATTGATCTTTCACCTAGGACTTTAGTGCTTTTGGGATTTCATATTCTATTTTGTTAATGCCTCCACACTTCTATGCTACCTTAATGATCTTGAGCTTCCATTCTTTTTACAAAGGCTCTATATTTTACCCTCTTGAATACTTAAAAAACTTAGAACTTTTTAAAAACCTTTGGTCTTTAGGTTTTAAAGTCTTCGCACTTATGCGCTCTATTTTGAACATTGAGAAAATGGTGAAATGTTATAACACCTTCTTTTATCTTGAAAATTTTCTCCTCCATTGTAACCAAAAAATAGTTAATAGGTCTTTATATATGCACCTAACTTCATTGTTTAGTATAAATGCTCATGGACATTTTCATTTGGTTGGTTTATTTGGACTAACCTATTAATATTCTTTAGGTGTTTTGCATATGTATAGGTTTTTGGAGTATGTGAAGTGTTTAAATTTTTTTATAAAATTAATGTATTTTACCTTTCACCAATTTTGTTTTTCACATTTTTTGGGTCTTCATCACTTTTTTTCATGAAGGCATATTTTTGTATTTTAATCATTTACATCTTTTTGCGTTCACAGGAAGTATTTATCAGAACTTTTGTTCATAGAATTTGGTATTTTCAAATTTTGTTTGAAATTTTTATGTCTTCAAAATTTTCATTCACATATTTTTTGCAGCTTTACATTCTCATATTTTACAATTCACAAGTTTTGTTCATAATTTATGCACTTCACAAACTTTTCATTTCATATGTTCTATTCAGAAGTTGTTCTCATGAAACATTCTTTGGAGGTTGTGTTCACATGAATTGGTCTTCAAAGAATTTGTTTAAAAATTATGTTTGCAAGTTGTGTTTCAATAAAAGATCTAACACTAAACATTTGAAGGCAAACTACATGGCATAACTAGTATTGTGTGAAAGTAATGATAAGATGATACTTGTCTAAGGTAATAATGTATCATTCCTCTAAATGTATAGAAATCCTATGTGGCATACCCACCAAAGTGAATGGTAAAATTTGAATTAAATGAGTAAACCAAGTCTAGAGACATTGGACATTAATGGCACATGAACTAGAATTAAAGTCTTATACTTAAATCTATATCATTAAATTGTAAAGAGACATTATACCTATTGATTGGTAACAAAGTCAAGAAAAATTTCACTCTAAATAGAAATTAAATACCTAGCTATTTATTTTCCATTGTGAATTTATTCAAGTAAGGCAATGAACATTCAAACTATCATAAAAATCATGTAAGTGAATTAGGTAGTAATAACCTCATCATCTAAGGTATTTAGGGGGTGTTTCCACCTTCCAAATTCTTTATCAAAGACTCTAGAGAGTATATAGACATTATTTTTGATTTGAATAAATTCAATGAGGAATATTTCAATTATTTATATCTTTGGGATGTATTTGAGGATGTAGACACCCATTCATATGAATAAGGTCTAAAAAATACACATTAGAAGATGGCAGTAGACTTTTTATTCAACACCTATATTTTATAGTAGCCAAGGTCAAGGTCATGCCCTGTATCGACTTATTTTGAGATCTATTCTTTGTTATAAAGGAAACTATTGGTGTATTATTGCACCACATAAACCATAAGATAGTGATTACTTAAATCTCATGGGATGCATTCTAGAGGTATCTATAAATTTTTATTGTAGATTCTAATTTTGATTGACACTGGGTGAAAATGTGAAGAAGAAAACCATGATTGGGAATACTTTAAAGAGATGGATTTATCCAAGGGAGGTGGTTAGATTCAAGGCTAGGGAGCTAGTGCCTATAACCAAATTTAAAAAAGGTTTCCATATTAGAGCATCTTTGGTCAATAAATTGTATGGTAACTAGAACATCCACTATCTCCATATAGAATGGGTACCATTGTAATATTTGATTATGAATTCTAATATAACCTTTGCACTAGGAGATAATCAATACAATACTTTGAGAACATATGTTTAAGAAGGCTAAGAGGCCAATATTTATCCATTTATACATGATGTCCTATCTATTAGATGTAGTCATGGGAACTATCTATATACATAATGAATCACTCTAGAGTCCTTCCCCATATTGTATTAATTATTTGGTATGTGGTTTTTTTCCTTCCTTCATATCTATGAATATAAAAGGAATATAATAATAATTTTGGAGAGTGTATATTCCCAAGTGTGGATAGTAATTCATGAAGATCCCTTGCTTAGAAAATCAAAAAATATTAATAAGACACTTAGGCCAAGGGGATATTACTGGGTTTACCATGACTATACAAATATTATGGTAATACGGAATAATCTTGCCTTGTTGAGACTCTCCAAGTTTGTGCCAGATAAATTATTTGAGCAAGAGATTACTTATAAGCTATGGTGAAGCATAAATAAGGATATGAAGAAAAATAAGAAAGGAGTCTTTCATGGCTCTTCTCTAAATTAGTAAGATGTGATACACTAACATAAAATAATTTGTAGAGATTGGTAAGGCTATGAAGTATTATCTATTAATGAATTTTACACACATATATTGGGATCCTTATGGCCTAATTTAGAAGTAGATCTAAGGTTTGGGCATCCCATACCAGCATGAAACTTATGTCCATGATTTCAATTTTTTTAATGAGGAGATTTTGATAATTATTGAAGGATATCCTTCTACAAAAATTTTAGAGGCATTTATTAGGCTTCCACCTCCTAGTGACCATTAGGCCATGGAGAACTATCTTTGACACAACCTACTATTATGATGGTTGTAAAGTGGGAGAACCATCTTGGACCATCTCAAACACCACCACTTATAATGAGGGTTTTGAAGCAAGAGCAAGATGTTGAAGAAATTCTAGCTACTGATAGTGGTCTTAGAGGACAAGAGTAACTAGTTTGTATTGATTATTTTAATGTATAAGAGGAAATATTTATTGTTGCCTCGTCAATTCCAATTTAGTGCAGATGCTATTTCTTCCTCCACTCAATAAACTTACACCTTGTCTTGTAAGGCCATAATTTATTATAATAGGAAGCCTAGAGTTCTTGAAACCCCTATGGATATAATTTTTAAATCTCCCATATAATAAGGGACAATAGACCATGGATAGACATCCATTAAGAGGTAACTTGAGGATGAAGAGGAACCACTTGAGGGTGACCTGTCAGGTGAGGACATTGTTCCTTCAACTACCTCAATACCTATTATTTTTATAGTTCGTTTGGTTTTTATTGTTTTTCCTACTACTTTTGTTTCATCGGATCCTATTATTGTTGTTCTTGTTATTTCCACTATTCTAGTTATTTCTAGTGTTGAGCTTGTTTCTCAAGCCCCTAATTTCTCCACTTCTAATATTTTCACCTTAATAATCATTCCCCCTACCACTCCTAAGATTAAACAGGTTCATTTGAAGAAAACTAATGGAGTAGTGGAATGTGCCCACTTACATGTTTCTTCCACCTAGTTAGGATTGATAATGCCTTCTTCTAGTTCCATCATGTCCACTTCTTCTATTTCATCAAAGAAATATGAAAATAAGAAGCCTTTGTATAATGTTCATCCAATATCCTAATATGGTGGTATAAATTGGTAAAAAACCATATGGTCATCATTAAAAAACTCATTGCAAATAAAGGATTTAATGTTATCTTTAGGGGACCTTCTAACTGAGACAACTGTTGAGGACACTCAGCCAACTGACTCTACCTAGTTGGTGATTCCTTAGTAGGTTATTGATTTGGAGGCCCAATCTTTCCAAAGGCCTAATTTAATGATAAAAAAGCTTCCCATGGTGAGTTTTGTCTTTGATAAATCCATAAGAACCATCCAATGTGTCAAAAAGGGGAAGATTAAAGATGAATCTAGTAGAGGTTTAGTTTTGGAGGATAGACAAGATGTTTTATCTTTGCAAAAGAGAAAAAATAGGAGAATAGGTGAGTCCCCTTATAATGAATATTTAAATTCCTAATTTAGGAATCAAATAGAATCTTTGATATAACTTCATAAGGGGATTGAACAAGCTAGATGAGAGCTAGATTAATATCTGGAACATGTAAGGGAATAACAAATAATTTTTCATGTCCCTAAAAAAATTGAAGATGATGTTCAAAACAAAGCTCTTAAATTTTACAATGTCTTAGATGTTATGTGTTCAATGAGATCTAAGTTATCTCCTCATGTTATTGATACAACTAAATTATTTTAATTCTTTGAAGGAAGATGAAAATACATTGAATTTTATTGTTTTGTATAAAGCTATTAAGGCTTATATCCATTTAGATTTTATAACACCATTAAAACTAGATAATGCTCTCAACTTGGTGGTCATCTAGATGTAAAAGGCTCAAGATTAGGTTTCAACTACATAAGTTTTGATCCTAAAGATTTGAGAACATGAAAATCCAATCTTGAAAATTCTTGGTGAATTTAAACTCTCTCAATCAAGAGACTCTACAAGAAATTTAATAAGTAGAGCCAAATTTTGACCAATTAGTTTATGAGGCTTTTGCCAGTTTTTAATAGAGTTTTCAAGGGCTTACATTAGTATAAATTAAATTAGAACTTAGTTTTGTTAGGAAAAAGTTTACGTAAGTAGAGATTTTTTAGGTGTATTTTAGGGCCACCAAATATGAACATGCACGCTTTTTAGAAAAAGTCAATAGAGTATATCGACCATGTCTTATAAATATGGAAATCTTAAGGATGCATCATGGTGTTAGTTACAACCACTACTAGGAGTTAGATTAAAATAAAAAGGCTATGGCTCCACCATCTAGTTCAACCAAATTGATTTTTTTTGTTCCTCCTACTACTTTGGGTTTGACCATGTAATTGTTAACCTCAACTAAACCTTAGTTTTTTGATGTTAATTTTGTATGTAAGATACATGTAGATTTAAAAAATGTAACTAATGTCTATTTGTATGTAGCATATACAAGTAATAGTTAAAGACTTTTATAATAATTCACACATTATATTGCTATGTAAAATGAAGTCTATTTTTGGAAAAATTGTTGTGATCAACTGTAATTATACATGCATGATTTGCATCAATTATAACTCATGTTATAATTAATAATATGTGATTTTGAATTTTGCATGGATTTAAGGGATAAGGCAGCCCCTACCAAAATATATTTATATTTTTGAATCCCTCATTCCAAAGGGTTAGAAAATTATCAATATATTATTAAGTCCTTTTGATTATCACACAACTATGTTGAGGTTTTTCCATTCTAATTTTGTGTAATTAGTTATTTTTTATTTTAATGGTTATTGGATTTAAAAATTTAAAGTGAAATTTAGTGATAATTCATTATTTTTATTATTGATGTATCAACTATTATACAATTACCAAGTATCATTGATCTCATGTAATTAGGTAGACTATTTCAAATCTCTAAGTGTGCATAAGTGGTTTCTTGATATAGCCTTCTAGGTGTAAGCCATAACTACCTTAGATACCTCTCTAATTTGAGATATAATATGTTGAATAAGGGTGTGTAACATAAAATATAAATGGTATCAACCTTTAGTTAGGATCCTATATTTTACTATATCAGTTCTTCCATAGATCCTCTTGATGTGTCTGCATGTGAGTGTGAAATAGTTATTAGTTACAAACATTGGTATTAAAAAGCTTGTCTTCAAAGAGACCAAATAGAATGTAATCCTTTTTTGGACCACAAAACTTATTTTTTTCCCATACCTTTCCATTTTTGGAGTTTCTTTAATTGAGATCTATCCACTTTAGAACAAGGTCTGTCTATCTAACTCAACTAGGTTTTATATTTACTCTAGTTTTCACTCATCTACACATACAACTGGTTAACAACCTACATGATTATCCTACTATTTCATCACTTGGTTATTCAACCCATACCTACAAATCATGCCTTGAAGTGAAGATTACTCCATTGAGATCCTAACATGTTAGAGTTTAGCTCATTAAATTTAGGGTGTGCATAAAATCCAAATCAATAGAAGAAATTTTGTGACAGAAGGAGGGCCACTTGTGTACCTTCCATATTAGAGTTTATCCCCTATATTTTAGTTACATAAGAGACAACCAAAAGAGTAACCAAGCCTAGGGCCTAAACTAGTCTTTTAATTTCACCTCTTTAATACATTGAAGGCCTAAATCTACATCAGTTATTCTTATAGAACCCTAGGCTAGAACACCTTCTCTAATAATAAATACCCAACCTATTAATCATCCTATGGGTTAACAACCTTGGTTGGTTGGATCTACCATTACCATACAAGCTTATGTGCGTAATTTTCTAAGGAATCTATAGAAGCATCTAGTTTTTTATTCCCCTTTTGGAGGAACAAGGGTAGAGTAGCATGTCAAGTCTCTCAAAGTGTATTTAAGGTTGATAAACATCACTGATGAATATGTTTTATGTAAGATTTCTCGTTAATGTTTAAGGATGTTTCCTAGGATTGGTAACTCAATCTACAATAAAAATTGATTAATTCATAGAACATGTGTCAAATAACTTTTCTTACCCAATTCAAATAGGTTACCAATCCTAGTTTGGTGTATCAACACTTAACCATTATGATTAGGGAACCTAATGAGCCAATCCAAGATTTTAACATAAGGTTATAAAAGATATACACCTAAGTATAACATATAAACCTTAACAAGTTCTATCATTAAAGATTTACAATAATGCCTTAGATCCAATTACCATACTATTTTTGCAAAGAGCTACTACTACCAACACTCTAGCATTAACATATGAATAAGCTATCAATACTGATATATATCTTAAGCCTCATGTACTAGGAATTCTTAACCTCAATTTTGGTTTCCTAGTTTTGAATTAGGTGCCTCATGTGAATCAAAATATTCTTGAATTCAACCAAAATCAATTTTATACACTACCTCCTCTAACACAATAGATACCAAATTAGAATTATGTATATATAAACAATTATGTGAAAATGAATGGTCATCAATAAAACCATCATTTAATCCCATCCAATATTATAGCTGAGGTGTTGATTTTACCAAAGTAGAATTAGATTCTATAAAGATAATGGTCCAAAAATTGATCAATGACTTCTTAGGCATGTAAAAGAAGATGAGTGATGCTACTAGTTAAAATAATAAGTAGAATTATAGGTTTCAAATATATAACAAACCTTTTAATAGGTTTGTAAATAATACAAAATAATAACAACCTAATAAGTTTCCCAAAATCAACATAGTGAATACATCCCTACCCAATTGGTGTAGAGTACACAATACATCACAACATGGTAAACTTTAATGTGTTGAATTTTGTGTAGAATTCAACATCTTCTTAAGAGAAATGGTGAGATAAGATTTGATAAGTAACCTGTCAGAGTTACACCATAGTCTAGTTCCTCAAACACTGCTATGGTTTTTGATACTCATGAGTTTACGTTCCAAAGAAAGGATGAAAATGTACCATAGGATAATTATGATGAGGTATAAGTCTTCCAACAATATTAGAGAGGTAATTAAAATCTGGGGAGGAATCAACCCTTCATAATGTCTACTCCAAATAATATGACTATTGCACTGAATCTGAAGGCTAATAACAATCCACCTCCCACAAAAGGGAATGATCTACCCTAGAATAAGGAGTAACAGAGGAAAGGAATATATAACATTATTGAAGACTTGAAAATTAAAGAAAACATAATTCTTCATGAATTAGCTCAGATCACTGAATAGAAGGAGCTCCCGTGGAGGTCTATCACAGGAAAGTCTAATATAGATAAGACAAAGGTTACCCAAATGAATGTCATACATAAGAGTAATATAGAATTACCTCCTTTATTATTAAATATAAAAACATATGGAAATAATATTCACAATTATTTAGTTAATTATGGAACTTTATCTACTATGATGCCAACTTTTATTTATCAAAATATTGGATTAACTCCAAACCCATCTAAGAGCATGGTTTCACAGCTAGAAAAATAGTTGTGCATATTGTTGGAGAATTGAATGATGTAAACATTAATGTGGAATATGGGCCTTGTGTCTAGATTATTATTGGTGTACTTATGGTAGATATCCTAGAGGGATATCGACTACTAATGAGTAGATATTTGTTGAAGATGTTGAAGGAATATATAGAAATAGACTTCTCTCATATTTGGAAATCATGGAGAGGTCTTGTAAACCAGATTTGAATTGATTAGGAACCAATGAGGAAGCACCCCATCACAAAGTAAATATTAATAATCAATAGTAAGTTATAAATTGCCCAATCTTGGAATTTATACCTTTACCACAAAATATAAGGTATAGGAATCAAAAGTTTAGTGACCTTCCCAATTGTGGACTCTCCATTTAGATGGTGTGAAATATTAACAAGGATTAGGTGTGAGTGATGAATTGGTTGAACCACAAGGTAATAAGTACCTAGAATCTTACATGTTTCAATTTCACTATATAAATAATAAAGTAGAGTACAAGGCATTGATTGTGGGACTATAAATCACCCTTAAAAATAATGTCAAGTAAATGCTAATATATGGAGATTCAAATCTAGTAATTAATTAGGTCAAAAATAAATACCATTAAAAATTATCATATATAAAGAGGTAAAATCATATAGCTTCAAATTTGATTGAGTCATTTGAATCCTTAATTATAGTAGTTGTTCTTAGAGAAAAAAATCAAGCTTCTAACTCACTAGTCACTTTAGCCACCAATTTTGCCATCATTGTAGGCATTCAAGGTGCAAATATTTTCCATTGATCTCATGCCTTACCCATATATTCTTGATAATTTGGAAAATTTTAAGGTCTTTGATGATGACCAGTAAATAATCTAATTCTTGACCAATTCAAGATAATTTGAGTCTAAGATCATTGATGATAAAGAGATTAGTTATCTATGCTAGGAAAAAGTGGGAAAAGAAGGGGCCATTTAGTTGGAATAAAATCATCTTCCTCTAGGGATGGTTTATTTATAAAGGGAAATTTATATGGTTCCCTAAGCCTATTAGTAGATGCCACCTAAAGTAAAATATTATGAGTTCAAGAAAGACAATTTAGGGGATGAGTGTGATCCATGATATGTTAACATTATCCTTAGTTTCACTCTAGAATAAAGATAAAGGTTAAATGATTTAATCACTTAGTATAGATATGTGATTGCATGGATGTATGAGGGCTTGAATTTGTTTAACCCATGAGTCATCACCCATTAAATATTGTTGAATCCATACCATAATCCATCTAGGTAAAGATAAAGGTTAATCAATCTATCCTAAAACCATTCATAAAGAAGGAAGTGGAAAATTAGTTAATTGCAAAGATAGTGTTCCCTATGAAACATTATACCTAGGTTGCCAACTTGGTAACAATCAAGAAAAATAATGGAGAAATAAGATTATCTGTTGATTTCAAGAACCTAAATAAGGATTATGAAAAAGACAACTAGCCTTTGCCTTCCTTGGATGAGGTGATTCAGATAGTAAGTGGTTCTAGAATGATGTCTTTTTTGTATGAATTTTCAAGATATAACTAGGTCCTCATTGAATCTAAAGACAAAATGAAGACTATGTTTACCATTAATTAGGGTACTTATGTGTACAAGAGGATGCCTTTTGGCCTAATTAACATAGGATCTACCTTTCAGTGGGTAATGGACCATGCATTTGAAGGGATAATAGGTAAATGCATAATCATTTACATAGACAACCTCATAATTTTATCAAATAACAAAATTGATCATGTAGGTCATCTATGATTAATATTTGAAATATGTAGAAGCTTTGGCAACTTGATAAACCCTAAAAAATCATATTTGGTGCTACTGAGGTAAATATCTTAAGATACATTATCACCAAAGAAGGAATCACAATTAACCTAGATAGATTTCAGAGGGTTTCAAAGACCACATTCCTAAATAACAAGAAGGAGCTCAAGTCTTTCTTTGGAATGATAAATTTTTTGAGGAATATTATCTCATGTTTTATATAAAATTTTAGACATATGAATGCAATTATCAAGAAAGACGCTAAAGTGGAGTGGATACCAGAGGCCTAAAATTATTTTCAAGACATCAAAGCTACTATATCTCAGACTTGAGTGTTTATAAGTATGGACTTCACTAAATATTTATTATTATACCCATTTGCTTCAAAAAATATAATTATCATTGTGATTACTTAGAATAAGGATGTAAATAAACATCCTATTACATTCATGAGCATAAATTTAAAAGAAACAGAGCTCAAGTATTCCATAATAGATAACAAAATCTTTACCCTTGTCAAAGTGGTAAATAAATTTGGCACTATATCTTGATAAATAAGACCATCACTATTGTATCAGACCATATTGTCAATCTCACTTTATGGTAGAATGAATTGGGTTAGTACAAAGGAAAATGGATGGAAAATTTATAATAATTTGACATAAAACTTAAGCCTACCAAAATTTTCAAGGACAAAGCATCATTCAACTTACGATTGAGCCTGACTTGCACATCACCATTGAGGATGTATGTCAAACCCAAGTATCTAAAGGAGACTGGTATGATGATATTATTTAATATTTACTCATAGATACTTGTTCCCCAAAACTCAATAGAAAATAAAGGAGATCTTTGAGGCTCAAAGCTACTCACTACATGATCAAAAAGGGGATTAGCTATAAAATAAATTATGAAGGCATCTACATAAAATTCATATCATGAGAAGAAGATCAATAAATATTGGATAACCTATACAAGAATATAGTTTGTGATCATCCATCTAGAAACACCACAACCCATAAAATCCTCAAAATGGGCTACTATTGGTTAACAATCTTTAAGGATGCACACACTCATGCGAGAATATGTCATGAATACCAGGTCTTGAAAAACACAGAATTAGATGTAGTAATTCCATTTTATCTTGTTATTGAAGGAAGACCATTTTCTTAGTGGGGTTTAGATTTCATTGATGTCATCAGCCTAAATTCTTTAGTTGGCCATAAATATGTTCTCATTGCAAAAGATTATTACACTAGATGGAATGAGGTAGTGTCTATAAGGAATTATATAGAACAAGATTTAATTTATTTCCTTGAAGAACACATCATTACTAGGTTTGGTACCCATATTTTCTTAATTTGTGGTAATGATCCAACATTCTATTCAGTTGAATTCACTGAATGGGACCCTAATAATCAAATCACCATAAAGTCATATTCCAACCAAGAGAAATAGATTGGTTGAATCTAAAAATGAGAACTCAACTAATTTCATTAAAAAATTAGTAAAAGATAAACCTAGAGATTGTCATCATCTACTAAAATATGCATTAAGGGTTGATCAAACAATAAACAAGTAGGCCTTCAAGGCTTTTCCTTACTTGCTGGTATATGTATGAAAAATAGTATTCCCAATCATTCTCAAATTCACAACTTACCAATTAATGTATAAATACATGGAACCAAGTAAGAAAGTGGAGTTTTGATTATTAGATATAATATAGATGGATTATTCAAGGACTAAATCCTTGTATACTTTTAGCAAACATCAAAACTTAGTTAAAAGGTAGTTTGACAGGAGAGAAAAGTTTAAAACATTCAAAATATCTGACCTAGTGTTTCTATGGCATAAAGCCCCTCAAAATAAAAGGAAAAATTATGAGTTTAACCCATTATGGATTGGGATTTAACAAATTTGAAATATCCTAGGTAACAATGCTTTACATTTGAAGGACCTCCAAGGTAATGAGTTGACATATCTAGTCATTGGGTAGTTTTAAAAACATTACTTCATGATTGTACCATTTAGATATGTCCATAAATAATAGTGAAATTCATGGTAGAGTTAGAATTAGATTAAATTTATTGATTTTATTAGGGTAGCTTTCATGCTTTCTAGATTATCCTTTCCTATTTTTTGTAGTTTGTTTTCTTTAGTTTAGTTCCCTACTTTCTAAAATAAATGTATTTTTTTGGTGACAATCTAATTGACTTATCATAATATAACCAAGCAAGCATCTAATCCACTAGACTTCTTATCCATGTTTGAGGTTAAAATTTAAACCCATGAGGGAGGTTTCAAAAGAAAGAACAAATGTGGGAAGGGCATAAAATGAAATACATGAATTGGTTTATTTATAGGTTTTCCACCCTTATGTTTATGATTTTTAGAATTTAGGTATGTAATGAAAAATTAATCATGGTTATGCTACCATTAAATAATTCTATCAAGAATGTAAAATCTAATCTCATTACTCCATACAAATTTAGAGAATTTTCTTATCTCTTTGGATCAAATATATTTGCAATGTTAATATTTGTTTAAGGTAATAACCATTGATATAGATATAGATATCAAGGACATTCTAACAAATGAATATATTTTTATACATGCACTATCTCACAATAGTTCCTTCCTTCCTTATTCTACTCACATTCTTAAAAAAAATACCAATGTATCCTAAAGAGTGATCAATAATCCTAAATAAAATCTAAAGGTGATCAAAGAGTCACATAATGAAATAAGATCAATGTATCATGATTCTTGTAGGAGTAGGAGGGGAAATAAGATCAATGTATCATGCATCATGTAAGGTATCTCTGTTGGGGATATGAATTCATGAATGATATAACAAAAATTCTTGATCTTCCCTAGTTTTTAATATACTTCTAAGAAACTAGATAGAAACCTATAGTTATCTAAGTCTTTTATAAAATTCTCACAACAGGGGTAAAATAAAATCACTTCATCACACACAGATCTAAGGTATGATTAAGGAAAATATGTTTTATGAAGTCATTTGGAGTCTCTTTCATGTTTTTGATTCAATTATTCTCTTGTGGTATGGTTCATGTTTGATTTGGGATTGCTAACCAAAGATTATGGGTTCTTTAATACAAGGGAGTATTTCCCTTGTGAGTCACCATTTGTTATACTCAACACACCTCCATTCTTTATTTGATTTTAAATAAGGACCCACTATATTTTGAAAGGCCTAGGTCTATTTTGAAAATATTTTTTCATGTCTTTTTATGCTAACCTAACTTCACTATTTGGTATAAACATCACAGGAAATTTTCATTTATTTGGTTTATTTTGACTAACCTCTTAATATTGTTCACGAGTTTTTCATGTGTACATGTTTTTAGGGTATGCATAGTGATTATAAAGTTTTACACTTCACATATTTTGCCTTTCACCAATTATGTTTTTCACATATTTTCAGTATTCAAAACTTTTTTGCATAAAGTCATTTTTTGTCATTTTGATCCTTTACATATTTTTTTATTTTAGAGAATTGTTAATCAACATGTTTGTTCAAAAGTTTTGTTCTCAAAATTTGGTATTCACAACTTTTGTTCAAAACTTGTGTGTCTTTGAAACAAAAATCACATATTTTGTCATGACTTTACCTTTGCATATTTTAAACTTCATAATCTTTTTTTAGAATTTATACACTTTGCAAAATTTGTGTTTGAAAAGTTTTGTTTTGAAGTTATGCTCACAAAAGTTTTTATTCATAGATTATGTTTGCATGAATTGGTCTTCAAAGATTTTATTCATAAATTCCATTCATGAGTTATGTTTCAATGCAAGATTTGACACCCAACATCTGTAGACTATGTGACATAGTTGATATTACATGAAAGTAATGACAAGATGACACTTATCCAAGGCAATAATGTGGTATTACTCTAAATTTATAAAAATCCTCCTTGGTATACCCACTAAAGTAAATGTAAAAATTTGAATTAAATGAGTAAAATAAGCCTAGATATGTTGGACATTAATGGCACGTGAATTGGAATTAAATTCTTATACTCAAACCTATATCATCAAACTATAAAGAGAGATTATGCCTATTTATGACTAACAAAATAAAGTGAAATTGAATTCCAAATAGAACATGAAGTTCTAGTTTTATGTGTTTCATTATGAATTTCTTCTAGTAAGCCAATGCATAGTTGAATTGTTTTGAAAATCACATAATTTAACTAGGTAGTAATGACTTATTTATCTAAGGTGTTTAGGGGTGTGTTGCCACCTTATAAATTTTCTATCAAAAAATCCATAGAGTAGATGAACACTATTTTTTATTTGACTATGTTCAACAAGGATTATGCCAATTACTTATCTCTTCGGGATGTAGTCAAGGATGGAGATGCCCATTCACATGAAGAAGGTATGAAATTTATACATAAATAGTTGGTAGTGGACTTGCTACCATTAAAATGTCAATAGCTACATTTTTTAGTGGCCAAGGCTAAGGTCATGCCCTGCATCAACTTGTTTCAAGACATATTATTTATTGTAAATGTGATTAGAAGTTGATTCCTAAACCACATAAACCATAATCTAGTCATCACTTACATTTCAAGGGATGCCTTATAGAGGTATTTAGGGTTGTTGATTATAAATGATACTTTTGATCAAAATTAGGTACACATATGGAAGAATATAACCATGATTAAGAATACTCTAAAGAAATGGATCGCTCTTGTAGAGGTGGTCACCCTCAAAGCTAGGGAGGCAATGCCTATCACCAAGTTTTGGATGGGTATCTGCATTGGAATGTCTTTGTTAAATAAATTGTATAGTCACCCTAAAATCCACTATCTATATCTATAATGGTACCATTTCTAGACTTGATGATGAATTTTGTGCTGACCTTCACATTAAGAGATAATTAGTGCAAGACTTCAAGATTATATATTTAATAAGGATAAGAGGCCCATGGGAAACCATTTGTACATGATATCATATTTATTAGATGTAGTCATGGCCACCATATATATGCACCATGGATCATTATGGATACCTACTCCATATTGTATTAAGAATATGTCATGTGATTTATTTTCCTTCCTTTATTCATGTATACAAGTAATACAATAAAAATTGTTGAGAATATACATACCCAAGTGTGGAGAGAAATCCATGAAGAATACTAGCTCAAAATATTGGAAATTATTATCAAGACATTCAAGACAAGGGGAGGTTATTGGATTTACCTTAACTATATATTTATTATGGTAATATGGAATAGGTTTGCCCCATTGCATCTCATGAATTTTGTCCCAAATAAATCGGTTGAGCAGGAGATTGCCTACCAACTGTGGTGGAGCATATACAAGGATATGACAAAAAATAAAAAGGTGTGTTTCATGGATCTTCTTTGATAATTGAAAGGATGTGTTACACAAACATAATTTTTTTTGGAGAGGTTGGTAAGGCCATAGATTATTAATCACTAGTGACTCTACCACATAGAGATTGGGATCCCCATGGCCTAATTCAGAAGCACATCTAAGGTTTGGGCATCTTGTACTAGCACATACCTTATGACCATGATTTCATTTATTTTAATGCAAAGGTTCTAAAGAGAGCAAATAAAGTTGGTTTTAATGAATAGATTTTGATAATTATTCAAGGAGAGCTTTATAAAAATTATAGAGGCATCTATTAAGCTTTCACCTCCAGGTGGATGGGAAGAAATAAATTTATGAAATTCTTAGCCTCCCTAATGACCACTAGGTCATGGATAGCCATCTTAGACACCACATATTATTATTATGGTTGTATCATAGTAGTAGTGTATTTAAAAAACCCCATTGGTTTCAATTTCAACACAAGAAGGACCATATCAAACACCACCACTTGTATTGAGGGATGTGAAGCAAGAGAAAGACGTGGAAGAAATTATAGCTATTGTTAGTGGTTTTAGAGGATAAAATGAAATTTTTGATTATTTATTCTAATTTAGAAGAGGAAATCCTTCCTATTACCTCCTCAATTGTTGTTGCCATAAGTGTGGATGTTATTTCTTCCTTCACTTGATAGACTTCCCCATTGGCTAGTAAAACCATCATTTGTTATAAGATAAAGCTTAGAGTTATTAGAACCCCTATGGATATAATTTTTGAGGATCAACTATAAAAATGGCTAATGTAACATGGATAGATATCCATCCATAGGAACTTATGCATGAAGAAGAAGATGATGAACTACAAAAGGCCAAAGTCTTAAGCCTTTAGATATTGAAAGGTAAAGCACAACTTGATGATGAAAAGTTAGGTGAGGACATTACTCCTTAAAATATGTCAATCCCTACTATTTATGAAATTAATTTGGTTTCTGCTACTTCTCCTACTACTTTTGTTTCATAAAATCATGTTATTACTAGTCTATATATTTACACAGTTCTAGTTGATTCTAGTGTTGAACTTATTTTTCAAGCCCCTTATTGTCTCCAATTCCATTGTTGTCACCTCAGTCACCATTACCCATACCACTGCTTAGCCTAAAAGGGTTCATTTTAATAAAAATAAAGGAGATGTGAAAAGTGCTCAATTGCATGTTTCCTCCACCCAATCAGGATTATCAAGGCCTTCTTGCAGTTCTACCTAATCCACTTCTATTATTTCATTGAAGAAATATGGAAAGAAGAAGTATGTATAATGTTCATCCAATTCCCCATTCTGGTAGTATAGATTAGTCTAAAATCATCTTTTAATCATTGCCAAACATCTTTTAAGCAAGGATTTAGTGTAATATTCAAGGGACTTTTTGATTGAGACTACTATTGAGGACACTCATCTAGTTTACTCTACCCAATTGGTGATTCTTTAGTACACTACTAATTTGGAGGCCCAAGATTTCTAAAGGCCTAATTTAATAATAATAAATCTTCCCACATTGAGTTCCATCTTTTATGAATCCACATGAACCATCTAATAGGTCAAAAAGAGGAAGATTAAAGATTACTTTGGTAGAGGTTTAGTTTTGGAGGAGAGATTGGATGTTTTCTCTTTGTCAAAGAGAAAGAATAAGAGACTAGGTGAGTCCCCTTATAGTGAATATTTGAAGTCTTACATTAGGAATCAAACAAAATCCTTGATAGGACTTCATGAGGTGACTGAACCGATCAGATGAGAGCCAGAGCAAGAGCTAGAATAGGTAAGGCAAAAAGATTAAATTATTCACGTCCCTACATAAATTGAAGATGATGTTTAGAACATAGATATTATATTATATAATTTTTTTTATGTTATTAGTTCAATGAGATTTGAGTTATCTCCTCATGTCATTGAGAGAACTAAATTATTCAATTATTTTAAGGAAGATGAAAATAAATTAAATTTTCTTGTATTGTATATAACTAACAAGGCTTATAGCCATATGGATTTGATGACACCATTAGAAGAAAATAATGTTCTCAATTTGGTGGTCATCCAGATGGAGGCTCATGATTGGGTTTCAAGTGTAGAAACATTGATCCCAAAGCTTTCAAAACATGAGAAACTAATCTTGTAAATTCTAGATGAATTAAAACACTCTCAAATAAGAGACTTTATATGAAAGTTAATAAGTAGAGCTTGGTTTTTACCAACTACTTCAATAGGATTATACAAATTTTAAGTAAAGTCTCCAACATATTGAATTAGAATAAATTGAATCAAAACTCATTTTTATCAAGAATAAGGTTACAAAAGTAGATATTTTTCAAGGGGATTTTAGGGCCACGAAAGTTGAACATACACTCTTGCTAGGACAAGCCAATAGAGTACATCATCTATCTCTTCTAAATATAGAAATCATAAGGTTACATCATGATGTTGATTACAAACACTAACAAGTGTTGGAGGAAAATAAAAATCCATTTCCCTACCATCTATTTTGACCCAACTGACTACTTATGTTCTTTCTACTACTTTGGGTTTAACCATACAATCATCAAAATTAACTAAACCTTAGTTTTTAAAGGTTAATTTTGTATGTATGTTATATGTAGAGATAAATAATGTAAATAAATTTTATTTATATGTATCAAATTCATGTAATAATCAAATATATTTATAATCATGCACACATTTTATTGATGTGTAAATATAAGTCTAATTTTGGAAACATAGTTGTGATTAACTATTATTATACATGTAGGCCTTGCATCAATTATCACTCACATTCTAATTTGACATGTAAATTTTAATTTTGCATGGATTTTAGGGATGAGGAAGACCCTCAAAAAATATATTTATATTTTTAAATCCCTCATTCCAAAGGGTTGGAAAATTTATCAATACGAGAATAAGTATTTTTTATTGTCACACAACTATGTTGATGCTTTTTCATTCTAATTATGTGTAATTAGCCATGTTTTATTTACTTGGTTGTTGGATTTAACAATTTGAAGTGTACAAAAGCTACAAATAATTCTTTCTTTTTATTATTGATGTATGTTAATTTAATATGTGCAATAACTATTAGATAATTAGTAAATATCATTGATCTCATGAAATCAGGTAGACTTTCTCAATTATTTAAGTTTGCATAAATGTTTTCTTGATAGAGCCTTCTTGGTGTAATCTATAGCTGATTTAGATACCTCTCTAATTTGAGCTATAATATATTAAATAAAGGTGTGAAAAATAAAATCTAAATGGTATCAAACTTTAGTTGAGATCCCAAATTTTACTATATCAGTTCTTCCCTATATCTTTTTGTTGAGTTTGTATGTGAGTGTTCAACAAATATTATCTACAAAAATTTGTATTAAAACACTTATCCAAAAAGAGACCAGCCAAAAATGTTCCTTATTTGGACCATAAAGACTTATATTATACCCTACTTTTCCCTTTTTTGGAGTTTATTTGATTGAGATCTACCCACTTTAGAATAAGGTCCATTTATTCAACTCAACTAGGTTTTATATTTATTCTAGGTTTCACTCATCCACACATAAACTTGATCTACAACCCACATGCTCAACCTATTATTTTACCACCTATTTTTTCAACCCATACCTGCAACTCATGCCCTGGAGTGGATATTACCTCCATTGAGATCATAAAATATAAGAGGTTACCTCATTAAATCTAGGGCATGCATAAAACCCTGATCAACATTACATATTGGAACATTCAAACAACATGTGATTATTTTCAAAAGGTTAAGGTATCTCCTTTACACCATCATGATGATGAATTTTGTAGTGATGATGATTCATGTTACAACTTATGATCACATTTAAAATACTTATAGTGACATGTCTAAATCCTCACATTTATGATCCTATATTTGTATACATTTAGACACAATTATCAGTTAACATTTATATCCTATCTCATGTACTTTAATGATACAATCTATTTATTTGTAGTAGAACATTGACATAAAATCTCATAGTATAATTGAATGACACATGTGATTCTTACAATATTTTTTATATTGTATGTATTTGAAATCTAAATACACATAAAAATTCTATAGAATGCAAAAAATCTCTCTTTCAGTTTGTAATGGAAGTATATAATATGAAATGATAAAGCCTTTGTGAGCTCTATATAAGTCTCACTTGTATTATAAAAGGGTTCTAAAATATATAGATTCAATAATGGTTATCTTTTATGTCTACATTTATTCTTTTTCATAGTTATGCTCTATTTTCCTATAAATTTTTAATCGTTTAAATTAATAAAATTTTTGGATAAATTAAGGATATGTGTAGACACAAAAATTATGTCAGACACATGTGTGTAACTCCCTATGTAGAAATCCCTTTTTAACCCATACTTTTACCCCTCACACATTTAATTAATTTAAAATACTTAATTAAGTTAATTAAAAACCCCTATTGCCACCTTACTTGGAGACCACACCCTATGACTAATTCTCACTTGATGAGTCACCTCAAGACCTGGTCCCCTCATCCTAACTACCCAAGACTTATTCCGACTTCCAAACTAAACTCCTAATCAACTACCTCCTTCTTAACCTATTATTTTTACTATTTTGTAATGGGTGCCACACTTGGCATGAAGAGAAACAAAAAACAAGCCAAAATAAGAAGGTTTACCTATTCTAGGGACACTGACATTACTCAACCCATGGTCGACATCAATGGGATCACCAATGTCAATAATATAAGCCAAACTCCAACCTGAAGTTCAAGTTAGTGAAAATCAAGAAAATTCATTCTTACTTGCATTCAAGCTTTTGGAATTCTATTTTCAACATCTTAGCTTAATATCATCTTATGTAAGTCAAACATGATCAATAACTAAGATCTTGAGGACCAAAAACACCTGCTTGTTCTCTCTATCTAAGAATTTAGGTTCAAACTCCCTGATAGGGACCATTAATTTGGCACTTATCATTTAGTAACCACATATAAGTACATCATTTATTCTATAGGTCTTTTAAAAATTTATTTTGCTAATCACTTTATATCTACTATGCATTGCTTTACACACTTCTAATCAAACCCCCATGAGGGAGTTAAAAATCTTCCTCACTTGTTTCCCCTTAACCGGACACACCAAACCTCTGACTAGATCTACCCAAACCATACTCTCTCTCTTGTAACTCTCCCCAACCTCCTAGACCTTATCAAAACCATTTTCTAGACCCAAAAAAACCTTTTGTAAGCTCCCAAATAATTATTTCCCCTACCAACCTCAATAGCCTAACCAACATTCATCACCTTCACCATCGACCTTAACAGTATAACAAACGTAGATCACTCTGCTATTGATGTCAGAGATTTTGGATTCCCTAACCTTTCCAAAACCTACCCAAACAACTTCTAAAATACAAACAAAATACATCACCTGCACCCTATCACTCTCTGCTACATACATGTTGTTAATAATGGTAATATTATCTCTCTTTCACTCTCCCTTTACCTATCTTTTAGTTATTCATTAATCTTTTGTCTCTCAAAATTGGACTATCATCTCTAAGGAAGTTTCACACATCTTAGAACAAGCACATAGTTTGGTAGCCCACTCATTTATCTGCTAACAAACATCTTGTGGTAGTGATTTCTTACTTATAGGTAGTCTTCCACAACCAAAGAGGAGTGCTCATAATGTCTAGATATGGTGCATAAACCAATATAGGTTCATTCTAATCACTTATCCCCATCATTCCTTTCTGTTTTCCTTTAGATTTTAAATAAACAAAATTTAGTGAAACATTTCTAGCATGCTCGATGGGACCCTTGAGTTTTCCTTGGGTTCATTTCTTGTTTTAAGCATTCATATAAGTGCATTATAGTGAAAATTTCATTTCTTGCACTTTATCCTTCTCTTCTCTCTTAAAACAAAAAATTCAACATTTTATTTTCTCTTTGAAAGAATTAAATTGAAATTTTCTTTTTTTTCTCTTTGCCTCTAAAAGTAATTTATCATTTTCTTTTACAAGTTAAAAAAGAATCTATTCTTTACTTCTTGAATGCACATTAGGATAATGTATTTCATACTCTATTCCTATTTCATCTTTATTTTCATTTGAATCCAAACATTTCATATTTGGGTTTAAAACCTACCACATTTCATTGTTTGGTTATTGCATATTAACTCACCTAGTTAATTACAAACATTTTGAATAAATTGTAGTGTACCTATGTTACACAACCAAATCACATTCACACAAACAAACATATAAACTCACCTGAGAAAAGGCCCATTGGGATTTCGTCACTTGGTGGATTACCTTACCCTACCTAGCTATCCTACTTAGATTTCACCACCAAGGGGAGAACCCGCTCCATTCTCTAGTGAAGTATAAAATCTAGACATTGGGTATATTTTGGGTAAGTGGACTAGCTTGGCTCTAGGTTCATGAAGTGTAGAGAGCAAGCTCTTATAACAAGCCATGTATCTAGTCTAACATAAATTTCTTCTTGATCACTAAAACTAACCTAAAACTAGCTCTAGATTGCTTTCTAGTACCTTCGATAACCAAATCCTCTTTTCACTATCTAATTAAGGCATAAGCCAACACAAGACTAAAAATTAATCTATAGGACTTAATAGTTGCTAGTTATATGTTATTTTTTGATTTTCTATTGCCTTCTATATTTTAGAATTGATAAGGATGTTTTCATAGCGATTCACAAAATCAATACTATTTCTAATACTTAGTTTATATAACCTATAATCTCAAGTTTTTTGAGTGTTCTTCCTTCTTACACAAACCTCTTACATCCATTGTTTTACCTAGTTTCAACTTTTGGTTTCTTAAAACATCAAATTTTCTATCTCCCAAGATATCATAGTGATCGACATCAATTAACCCTATTGGCATCGATATATTTTACCTATCAACATTAGTTAATCCATCGACATCGGTCAAGCGACCAATGTTAACAACTATGTAATTTCATCTACTCAAAAATAATAGGCTAAATAACCCACTTACCCACACTTAAACTTGGTTTTTCCTTATTTTGTTTATTATATAGGGTAGTAAGACTATTTATACTTCCTTTTACATGGTATTGACTTGAGCTCAATACAAAATTCTTGCTAATTACACAAGCTGACAACCACTTCCACCTTCCTCTCTCAATTTTGATTCTATCATGGAGCATACTTCAGATATAGAGCATACTCCCAGCCCTAAATAAACTCCCATTTTACCTAAGGGAGATCAAGATTTTTCTAAATTTATTGATCACAATGTGGCAGCCCTTTAGCATTACCTTGCTATGAGCCAAACCCATAATTCTTCAAGTGACCCAATCTATGGTATGCCAACCTCTCTAATAGAGACAACCTTAGTTTTAGTTACCTCCACTATTTTGTGCATGGTTACCCAAACCACCCCTTCACTGAGTAACCCAACTATAAATAATGTCCAAAGTTTAGCATCTCAAAGTGTTGAATCCTACCTAAACCTTGGTATGACTTCCCTACTTTCACAACCACAACTAGTTCAATCAAGTCTTACCCCATTTTAGAATTTAGTGGTACCTATTCCATCTACCCTCATGCCTATAGTTACTTGAGTTAGGACTCACCCTTCATCTAGTCTAACCATGCCAATAATCCAACTTGCAATAACAATAACCAACCAAGGCATAGTCTCCAACCTAATGGGACAAGCCCTTTTTCTTTCCACACCCTAGCTTATGACTCATTATACTTATGTTGCTCTAACATAACCTTAGTAATCTATGTCATATGCTCCCTCTACTTCCTATCAGGTTTATTATAATTTAGGAGGTAGCCCCCAAACTAATCCCCCTCTAGACCTCGTTTAAATGCTGATGGACAAGATGTCTAATCTAGAGACATTTATTTCTAGTTAAAAAAAATGTTTTATCTTATCATCAGATATGTAATGAACCAATCCATTCTTCTATGCCTATACACCCTTATCCAATCCAATGGGAACTCCCTATATTTACTCATTTCTAGAGCAAAGAGGACCCATGACAACACTTGTGAGCATTTAGACATGTTTGTTATTTAATAGGGCATGACGATGTGTTACTACTTTATACTTTCCCTATGTCTCTTTTAGGTACTAACTTGGATTAGTATATCTCTATACCTCAACACTCCCTTTTCTCTTTTACCCAACTCACACAAATATTCCTAGACCATTTCTCTATTAACATTTATAATAAAGTTTCTATAACAAGCCTTTATTCTATCAAATAATTTGATGATGAGTCTATTGCAAATTTTGTCACTTGTTAGAGAAGCTTGATCAATCAACTCTCCTTCTCCCTACCCCAACTTGAGCTTGTTGATCTCTTCTCAAGGACATGTGCTAAGCACATCTCATCCACACTCTGGGTACAAACTTTCTACACATTTGATGAGGCCTTTACAATGGTACAAAAATTTGAGGTTCACATTATAGATGAAGGCAAAGTCAAGTTGCATAGTAAGAATCCCAATTCCAAATCAAATGACTCCTCCTCCTCTAAAAATTCTCCCTCTAACCAAAAAGCTAAAGGCTCTACCAACATGGTGGTCATTAAGTTAGCTTCTTCCATAACCATAAACCAATCAAATTCCTTGACTACCCAAAATTTGACCAAGCAATTCTAACAATGGTATGAACAAAGATAATACACTCTCATTAGGGATTCATATACATCCGTCTTGGAGAAACTATTGCAACAAAGTGTCATAACCCTTCCTTAGATCAAACCTCCTATATAGTTTGACCCCTCCCATCCTATTCCAACTTGGTATAAGAAAGATGAGTTTTATAGTTACCATCGAGTTAAAAGCCACAATTATAATAACTATAAGACACTCAAGAACATTGTTCAAGACATGCTTGATATAGGTGATCTCATCTTGGATAATCCTAATGTACCCCCTAATCAAAGTATGGATGTGTTCAAACACCCTTTTCCTAACCATTCACCGAATCAAAATATTGTTCAGACCACAACTAATTCAGGTGATCATAATATCCATACAGTTAATATGGTATTTCTTTTACCTTTAGTTTAACCTTCCCTTCAATAGGAGACATCCATTTCATTTGACTCCTCCCCCACATTCAGTGGCATCTATTATTTTTCTTCCTCCTCAGGTAGAAGAACCTATTTCACTCATTCCATTCCCTCGGGAGGAAGATCCTCCTTTACCACTTCTTTTACCACATGAGGAGCCTATAATATCAATTCCTTTTACACTAATATTACCTATCCTCTTACCACTTGAAGACCACACCCTACCCATTCCTCAACCACATGTTGAATGGAGCATCATTCTTGCATTATACCCTCTATAAGAACCTTCTTCACCTACCTCTCCTCCACCTATAGAAAGTAGTAGTACCCCACTCACTCCACATTTGCACTTAGAGGAGTTAGCATTATCTACTCCCATAAAAGATGATATACCTATTGTGCCTACTCCCATTGTACCACTCTTACCCCTTCTCTTACCTATGGAGGATCATACTTTACCTATACCTCACCCACATGTTGAGGAAGCCATAATACCTATGCTTTACCCTCTTGAGGAACCTTCTTTTCCTACCTCTCCCCCATCCATGGTAGACCATCTCTCTTCTCTTGTCTCTGTTGAAGAAGATCCCATTGTGGTTCTTTCTCATCTTTGGCCTGAAGTAGCAAAAACTAATAATTTCTCTCTTTCCTAAAAACCTCAGCCTTCTAAAGACATAACCATAAACCCTACATCAACTTCATCTAAAACCTTCTCACATTTGGTGAAAAGTCTAGAGTTTCTTGATTCCTTGAAGATAGATCATGTGGCATTTTGGGATTGGCTTAAAACTCCTTATCTAACACAATAAATGTCAACCTTTACCCCTAACCCTCTCATTACCCTTCACCCTAAGGTCTTTAACAAAGTTAGAGCTTCTTCACTAAAAAAACCTAAAGTTTAGCCATCTATGTTAGAACCCTCACCCTCACAAGAATCTACCACATTAAAGTAGATTAGGCCCTTAGGTGTATGCCCTATCTATAATTGAATTCATCCATAGGTGAAATTAGATTTAGCTCCTCAACCACAAGTTTGAGTTTAATGACCTAAATTATAGAAAAATGTTAAACTTCCTAGATCTTGCCAATCCCTATTATCAACTTTACCATCCATTTTTGGACCACACCTCTCTACTTTAGTTGGAGTATTTATGACCCAAGAAAAACAAAAGGTGAAATTACCTAAACTCCTAACTTTACCATCTGGTAGACCTTTCACATATGATGCTAAAAAATTAATAGAAAGACATGTAACTCCACCATCACCAAACAAAGCACCACATAAAATTACCTTCTCAAAACCAAAACATAAGAAAGTGTCCACTCTTATTAGCACAATAAATGTGAGCCCACCTATAGGATCTCAAAGATTTTTCCTACATTAGTTATTATAATATTTTGTAATAACTCTTCCTCCCATTAATCCTTATAGTCCTCTTGGAATTAATCCATCTTGGTTTAATGATAAATAAGTGTGTTTATATCATCATTCACCTAGAAATCATATTGAGAGTTGTTAAGCCCTCATAATAGTCATTCGATAACAATTTGATGTTGACACTCTCTTCTATGATACTCTCTTTAACCTTCCTATTATTCCACCTTTGGCATCCATAGTGCCTCCTACCATTCCACCTTAATTCAAACTCAAAGATGTGGTCATAACCCGTTTACCACCTCCTTCATCAACATTTCAAATCAACATAGTTAATGTGGCCACACGATCACAAAACCAAAAAGATAAAGCCAAAAAAAAGGTTTCTATTGTTCATGCCCATCCCTTCACCAAAGTAACTCCTCCTCTTAATCCTAAGATTTCCATCTTGGGTGTTCCTAAAACAACATCTTTAGATGTTATTCAAAGATCGATGGTGAAACAACTCCACCAAGCTCCTATGAAAATGTCTTTATGTGAGTTAATCCAAAAATCATCCCAATACTGTCAAGCTTTGATTAGTGCCTTATAAGTGATTGAGGTAAAATCATATGATCCCAAACCTTTTATAGCTTTAGTTAACTCCCTTAATTCCATCTCCCTAATTTCCTTCAATGATTCAAAAATCCCACTAGAACACCCTAAAGATCAAGATTCTACCCTTTTTATTATTGTATATATTGATCAAACTCATATCAAGAGAGTTATGATAGTTGGGAGAGATAGTATTAATATAATAACCACCCATTCCTATAAATACTTATCCCTTCTTGACAATTTCATGTCTCAAATCGATATGGTAATCCACTCTTTTAATGATACTACAACTACTATGGTGGGCACTATTATCTTACATATCTATGTAGGTCCCCACACTATTATTGAGCTCTTCTATGTTGTGGAAGGAGAGTTCCAATATATCATACTACTTAGATGACCTTGGATATGTGCTATGGCATGTGTACCCTCAACTTTGTAGCATTGTGTCAAGTTTGAACATGATGGATAAGTACATGTCATACCTACTGACCCACCTCTATTTAAAACATGCAATATCACTTATAGTCTCAATGATGTTCTCATTCCATTGAAAACATCATCTTATCTACATGATACTTTTGAATCTTCCACAAGTTCCACTCCCCCAATTACATAGATACCAGAAACATAAATTCTTGACAAGGATCCCATGGAAGAGACCTTTCAACATTTGTCACTCAGTGAATATCATTTGTTGGTGCTTGATATGTTCTACACTCCACAAGAGTATGAAAGGCTTCACATATACCCAAATTATGATCCCTATATTGGGATGGTCATCCCTTATCATCCCCCTAACCTTTGAACCAATTTCACATAATGGGTAATTGATCAAGCTCCTACTGTCAACAATCCATTTTCTTCACCACAACCATTTACCCATGACTTCTCTTTCTTGAGTAACCCTAGATTATCTCACACCTATCTCTATAGATTTTCCTATTAAGGATTGGTTTGGGTCTTTATAAAAGAGGTGTCCATACTCCTATTGAATTTCCTACTAGAAACACCATTAAAAACACCAAAAGGAAGCATGGAGTGAGATATGATGAACCAACTAAACTCATTAAGACTTCCCATGTACTAATTATCAAAGAACCAGTCTCTCCTTCTCCACCTTATTCTCCACCATCATCTACCAAATCAAAAGTATCTATACCTCTTATTTTTTTTCAATAAATTCCATCCATTTGGGGCCTCTCACCTATTTTCAGGGTAAGGAAACAAGGTCCCTTCCTCTCATTAATATTGAAATAATTGATGAAGACTCTCCCACTATTAACATTTTCCAATGTTAAGATGATGATGTAATTCTCACCTACATGGGTGCAGATGATTCCTATATCCAATGATCACTCCCATTTGAAACACAATATATGTTAAATGAATCAACCATTGACATCAAACTACCCTCTCATGATAACCCTCACGTCCTCAAGATTGACCAATCTTTAGATTTCTCTAAGCAAGTTGATTATGCCAAATTTATATATGACCATAGAAAAGTATTTGCCTGGTCTTACAATGATATTCATGGTATTGACCCCTCTATCATCACCCATAACATTATCACCAATCAAGATGCTAAACTTGTTAAGCAAAAGCTTCACAAGATGCATCCTCGTATTTCTCTCCTTATCAAAGAAGAGCTCCAACACCTCTTTTTTGTTAACTTTATCCAACCCATCAAATACTCATAATGGATTTTTAATATTTTTCTTATCACAAAAGTGATCAAGGGAATATGCATTTGCACTGACTATCATGATTTAAACCTCACTTGTCCAAAATATGACTTCTTATTGCCAAGTGTCAACCAACTTGTTGATCTAATGATTGGCCATAAGATGCTATCACTTATGGATGGATTCTTTGGATATAATAAAATCCTAGTTGCTCTTGAGGATCAACATAAGACAACCTTCATTACCCCATGGGGGAATTTCTATTATTGGGTCATGCCTTTTAGCCTGAAGAACATTGGTTCAACCTACCAACACGCCATGACCTACATTTTTCATGATCTCCTATACAAAATTATCAAATATTGCATGGATGATTTACTTGGAAAGTATAAACTTCATCAAGACCACTTGACGATTCTAAAAACCATATTTACTAATCTCCTCCAATATAATGTTTCATTGAACCATAAAAAATGTGTCTTTGGTGTTCTTTCCTGTAAGATCTTAGGTTTTATCAATTCTCTCTATGGTATCAAGGTTGATCCTACTAAGGTTAGAGCAATCCTATAGATGTCTCCACCTACTACTATTGAACAACTCCATAGCTTATAGGGAAAACTTTAGTTAATTCACCACTTCATTTCCTATTGTCAGATCATTTCCAATCCTTTCACCATCTCCTTAAAAATAATGTCTCCTTACATTACAATAATGATTGCTAGGAATCTTTTGATGCACTTAAACAATATCTCCTTTTCCCACTGGTTTTTATTCTACCTAAGGAAACTCATCCTTTCTACATCTATATCTCCATAATAGACCATTCTCTAGGTGTTATTATTACACATTGAGATGACCAACATTGAGAGTAGGTAGTCTACTACATAATCCACACACTTATTGATTACGAGACCTGATATACCCATACTAAAAAACTTTGCCTTACATTAGTCTTTTTGCCTCCAAGCTTCTCCATTATCTCCTAAATCACAAAACCTATGTGTTCACCCATACTGATCCCCTCAAACACATGCATTCCAAGCCATATCAAAACCAACGTGTAGCTTGATGTCTCATGCTTCTTACATAATTCAACTTAGAATTCATTCAACAAAAGTCTATTAAGGGGCAAAAAATCACTAACCAGTTAGCTACTTCCCGTTTACTTTAATGAATCCATCACAATTATCTCCACCCATGACATCTCTTATCAAATGATGATGTTCTTGGATGGATATAATTGTCAACATAGTGGGGGTATAGGGGTCATTCTTATTCCTCTAGATGGCAAGCCTATGACTTTGTCATTTAAAATAGATTTTGAAAACACTAACAATAAAGTCGAATATGAGGATTTTATTCTAGGACTTCAAATAACTCTTTTCTTGGGTATCAAATCCATAACCATTTTTGGTGATTATTAGCTAGTGGTTAACCAAGTTAATGGTTCCTACCTATGCAAAAATGAAATTTTGGAGTGGCATAAACATCGTGTAGATACATGATTGGGATCATTTAAATCTTATCTCTTATAAACTATTCTTCAATCTAAAAAACATTTTGCTGATATGATGGCTTCACTTGCTTCACACATACCCTCTTCATCCTCTTCCTTGAGAATCTATGTCACCATACATTGCTTAACATTACCCTCCTATGTCTCAGCTAACATCCTCTTTGTCAAAAATGTAACAGCCAACCCACATGACTTATGGTATAAACAAATAATGAATTATTTTTCCTTCTCTCTTACCCCTTTTGATCTCTGATAATGGGAATCATGCCTTCATAAAATGTGCCACTCATTACACCATATTAGGGGGACTTCTCTACAAGTGAGGTTTTTATGGTCTTCTCCTTAGATGCCTCACTAGTGCTGAGAATCCTTTTGCTATTAAGGAATTCCATGATGGGATTTTTGGTGGGAATTTCAATGGTCATGTAGTTGTCAAGTGTATCCTTTGACTTGGATATTATTATCCCACACTTCATCAAGATTGTGTTGATTAGGTTCAGCATTGCATCAAGTGTCAATAACACACTAATCTCCTTCATGTCCATAGTCATGCATTACAAGTCACCAAAGACTAATCCTATTATTAGTTTCCTGCATTGATCAACTTCGACAAAAAAAAAACTTTAATTCATGGACTTGCCTATAGTAGGTCTCAGGTCACCCATAGCAGGGGCATATCATCCCTACTTTGTAGGTTATGTTACTCAAATATTTTTCCTTGTTTTACCTTTTTTACCCTCATACTCTTTCAAGGGACTATGAAGCTCACTTAATATAAGGTAAACATGATGTTTCTCTAACAAACATAATGGTTCAAAGTTATAAGGCATGTAAAGGGCTCATTTTCTTGAGCTTATTTATGCTTTGATTATGATCTTTGCTAGTGCATGAGCATTCTACCTCTTTATTTTCCAATTCACATCACATGTAGATATCTCTATTGAGATGAATAAAAAATGTCATACCAACACTAATAAATCCTACTCAATTTATTTTATGCATACACCATCATAAATATGGAAAAATGTTGAAATAAACTAACATAACCAATTTATTCATTTTAAGCATACACCATCACAAAATATGTAGAAATGCTAAGATGAAACTAACAAACCAACTATGCATATACCATCACATATATGGGAAAGGCTAGTCTAACTCAAATAACATGATCAAATTTAACATAAAATTAACATAACATTAAAATACTCATCATCCATATCATCATCATCTATCAAAATACATACATCTCAACATAATAATAAATGAGCATCTCATATATATATATATATATATAAGATCAAAATACATGTCCATAACTACATCATCATAATATCATCTCTCTCTCTCTCTCTCAAAATATACATCTCACATCTTCAACTCGTAGGCCGGTATACATGTAACATATATATTAAAAAATGGTGAACTCTAATACTCAGGGTCTTCAAGGCTCTCCACATGGTCATGAGGAAGCAATTTCATCACCACTCTCTACTTGTCTATGTTTATGTGAGCTAAAATCTATGGCATGTGATATATACCTCTCCTACTCTCTAAACTCTGAATATCTCTAAATCTATAGAAAATCTCAAATCACCCTCTCATAGCAGGCAATCTTATTTAGGGCAGTCATATATCTCACTAGAGATATAGTCTATGGAGGTCCCATATCACCTGATGATGTCTTAGCCTATAATGGTCCCTATTATGGTGGAGGAGTAACCTGACTTTCTACTCTCAGACTATCTCTCTCTACTATCACTATAGTCACTTGACCTTGTAGGACTACAACCTAGCCTTGTAGTGCTACAACCTAGCCCTGTAGTGCCCCAACCTAACCTTGTAATGTCACCACCTACCCTTGTAAGGTTAATACATGTGCCTAAGCTATATCTCTAGCTTGCACTACTACATCTTGAGCCTCTACTACTACATCCCTCTCTCTTACCAGCCCCTATAAATCTAGTGGTGGCCTCCTGACCTCCACTATGAGATGTAAACTTGCCCACTAAGCTGTATAGACCATTGTGTACCCTATATCTCTAACCACTAACCCTACTAGTAGCTCCATAAAATTTGGCCCATCTATCTCCTAGGGTAGTGGCATGGGTGCCTCTATGTCATCCATCTTATATTGAGGGAAGGTAGGTGGAATATCCTAAACTAGACCAAACTACCTCTTGACCTATGTCATGGGTATCATCTCCAACTCACTAGCTTGTCTCCCCTTATCCCATAATGAGCTCTACAATTGAACAAGTTTATATTCCTATCCTTTAAAAAAAAGGTATGTCAGGTAGGATCTCCATAAAATATCAATAGGGATCAAGCCTTTAATCATGCACCTATAATAGGTAATGCCCCATAGCATACTGTCCACTTAGGTATGTGCCATGCCCTCTCTCCACCATCTAAAACCAACATTAAAGCCAACTAAGATCATGGTAGGTAACCCTAATGGTCATGTCACCATGATGTACTCGCAATCCTAATAGTGTAGTAGATGGCTGACACATAAATTGTATCACTGTCATAGTCTCAAACCCCACAACTCTCTATATAACTATGTTAAAAATACTAGAACTTAGGCAAAAATAGTTTATTGTTCAACCATATATGCAAGAACACCTATTAATTCAATAAAAAATATACCACCATCTACATCTTATAATGCATACACCGTGATCTTAATCATCATTAGAATGTTTAATTGATGCTACTCCTCATTAGCCATATAGAGTGGCTCATATACAAAACTCACCAAATGGTAGGTCACCTCACTAAATTTATCTCCATATAATTTGACCAACTATATATCATTCTCCTTTATTAATCATGCAAAGATCTCCTCACCCTATAGTGGTAGCTATAAAATCCTATAAACATCTTCTTGAGTCACTATCAACTCTCTGGTTGGTATATGGAAGGTATTGGTGGTGTGATCCCACCTCTTAATCAATGTTATCATAAAGGACACATCTTAGGTGACTCAATAATAACATTACACTCCTCCTAACCCCATGGATGCCATGTGATCCCACTCATCTAGAGTGACATCCCTCCTCATATATGTCAACAGCCTCGATAGATGATCTCATAATGTCAGCTCCATCCTTGCGTACATCCATACACATACAACTCAAGTCACATACTTTATAATATACTCTATCACTACCTTTTTCCCTTCTCTTTTGGAGAACTACATTGGTCTGAGACCCTAAACTAGGTTCTGTATGTAGCACTTAATCAACATAGGGTTTCTTAAGGTTATCTCAGCCATATACCCACCTAACTAACTACCCTACTCTTTTCTCTCTACCTTAGGCTTCATTACCTCTTCTCTCTCTCCACCTTAAGCTTACCTACCTATCAAAACTCTAGGCCTCATGGCCTATATCCATAACCCTTGACACTATGCCCTATATTTTTATCCCTAGACCTCTTGATCTATCTCAACCTACCTTTTTACCCATTTCTCCTAACACACCTTTTAATTGTACCTTAGATATTTTTCCTAGGCTCTAGGATAACTACATTGGCCTGAGGCCCTAAATCAGGCTATGTAGGTAGCACTCAATCGACACAAGGTCTTCTGAGGGTATCTCAATGATAGGCTAGTTGACTAATTCTATTGGGGATCCAAATTAACCCTTTCTCCTCTTTTACTAGTTTTTTATAGCTACCAACATTGGCATTAATGTTGATGTCAGTACTTTGTAGGCCTAAGTGTTAGTTGACATTGGTAGACACCTACTAACTTTGGTGAAATTTTAGCTAACATCGATAGACCTCATAGATGTTGATGACTAATTTGGCCCTAAGGTTGAATGAACCAAACCCAACATTACAAATTTTACCTAAAAACTTACCCAAATAAGCCCCTAACTTATCCTAAAACTAACCTACCCTATTTTCTACCCCTTTACTAACATTTTATATACCCCCACCTATATATTAGCCTAAAAACTATAAATACCCTAATCAAATTTCATAACAACTAGTAGAGACTCTTACCTCCTCTCTCCATCTCTTCCTAGCTAGCACAACTGGCTCTTATGGTGGTGCACCTCCCACTGGGTCCCCTCCTTGATCTTCCATCTTAGTCACTCTACAAGCTCTATTTTTTATCTCCAATCACAAAGTTGCAAATGAGTTTGGTCAACCACCAAACTCCCTTTTTTTAGGTTTGGTCAGTCACTAACATCAACATTCTTGACCTAATCTACTGACATCATTGCTTGCACCTATTGACATTGGCAATGTTACCCTATTGTGCCAACATTGGCACTATTTATTACTGATATCAGTAATGTCACTAAAATCAGCACAATTACCTCCACTATTTTCCACAAACAAGCAACCCAAGATTTTTAGACATTACCCATACAATGGGGCAATTGGAGATCACTTAAATATTCACCCATGATGACTTTTCTTGGAGATCATGAATATCTCCTCACTCATTGACCCTTTTACACAAACTTTACATTTCTTATCATGGCCACTTATGTTATTCCATTATAGTTGGATATTGTGCACATAAATCTATATTAGGTGTTTTAGATGGAAACTAATCTCATCTTGTAACCTTCAACCTTTTTATGCTTCCCAGGGGCACTTCCTACATTGGATACCTGGGACACATTGACCATTGGAGCTATAACTTTGATTTTTTTGACCTCTCAACTATCAATTACAAGTTGCGCTTTGGTTAATTATATCTAAGTCCTCAAACTTACTTGTTCTTAAATTTATCAACTATAACTCATAGTAGTATACGTATATGAATTGATACTCAAATCTTCACCACTCACTTAATTTCCCTTTTATCAAACCAATACCTAATTCTAGTTTCTCTTTCATCGATTCTTATTTTGAGGGGGGATACCTCATCCAATACTTGAAGAATCTAACTCCTATTTTTGTCTTGAAAACTTGTTAGTACAAATTACAATATAAAAAGAGGCAAATGTAGACACCAAAATTATGTCACACACAAATGTGTAACTCCTTGTGTTGAAACCCCTTTTTAACCTATTTTTCAATAATAATAATTAACCTCCCTAACCCATAATTTTACCCCTCACACATTTAATTAATTTAAAATAAGTAATTAAGTTAATTAAAAACCCCTATTTCTACCTTACCTAGCCACCTCGCCCTATGACTAATTCTCACTTGATGAGTCACCTCAAGACCTGGTCCTTTCATCCTAACTACCCAAGACTTATTCTCACTTGTAAACTAAATTCCTAATCAACTATATCCTTCTTAACCTCTTATTTTTACCATTTTGTAATGGATGTCACACTTGGCATGAAGAGAAATAAAAAACAAGCCAAAAATAACAAGGTTTACCTATTTTAGGGCTATGATGTCGACCAACCCACGGTTGACATCAGTGGGATCACTGACATCAGCAATATAGGCCAAACTCCAACCTAAAGTTTAGGTCAATAGAAATAAATAAAATTCATTCTTACTTACATTCAAACTTTTGGCATTCTATTTTCAACATCCCGGCTTATAAATTAGGAACTAAGCATTTGAGGACCAATAGCACCCACTCATTCTCTCTATTTAGGCATTCAAGTTCAAACTACTTGATAGGGACCATCAATCTGGAACTTATCATTTAATAACCATATCTAAGTACATCACTTATTCTATAGGTCTTTTAAAAATTTATTCTACTAATCACTTTATATCTACTATGGATTGCTTTACACACTTCTGACTGAACCTCTGTGAGGGAGTTACAAAGCTTCCTCACTTTTTTCCCCTTAAATTGACATACCAAACCTCTAACCAACTCTACCCAAACCATACTCTCTCTCTTATAACTCTCCCCAAACTCTTAGACCTAATCAAAACCATTTTTTAGACCTAAAAAAGCCTTCTACAAGCTCCTAGATAATTATTACCCCTATCAACCTTGGTAACTTAACTAACATCAGTCATCTTCACCATCGACCTTGGTAGTATAATTGATATCAGTCACTCTCCTATCAATGTCAATGACTATAGAATCCCTTACCTTTCCAAAACCTACCCAAATAACTTCTAAAATACAAACAAAATACATCACCTATAGCCTGTCACTCTCTATTGCATATAGGTTGTTAATAATGTTAATATTATCTCTCTTTTACTCTTTCTTTAACTCTCTTTTAGTTATTCATTACTCTTTTATCTCTCAAAAGTGGACTGTCATCTCTAACAAAGTTTCACACTTCTTAGAACAAGTACATAACTTGGCAGCCCACTCATTTATCTACTAATAAACATCTTGTGGTAGTGATTTCTTACTTGTAGGTAGTCCTTCCCAACCAAAGAGGAGTACTCACCACATCTAGATACAACACACAAATCAATCTAGGTTCATTCTAATCACTTATCCCCATCATTCCTTTCTATTTTCCTTTAGACTTGAAATAGACAAAATTTAGTGAAATAATATGAAAAATGTTAATTCATCTAGAATCCCACCCCTAGTTTAAATTTAATCTACTTTAGTATTTAACTTGAGTATCTTTTGTATCATGCTTTGAAAAATTAATCCAAATTATCATATTATAACATATTCTTTAGGAAACTCTGGTATCAATGGTGTAGTGAGAATGGATTGAACAAATGACCTTATAATCTTCAAACATTATCTAGACCAAAATAGGGAAATATTATGAGAAACTAGTCAAATTGAATGTATGGTGGATGGAAATATAATCCCTTATCCTCTTGTAGCCTCATGTGCCCACAAATGTCATGCATTATTTAGGGCATCGCATCATGGTGACTAAGCTCTATGATAGCATCCAAATTAGAGTACATAATCTCCTAAAGGCACCCATCACTTCCTTGTCATTATTCATTAGTATGTTGGATAAACATAATGAAGTTCAATTAAAATCTCTAGTTTCTCACTTAGTTTCACCACCATGCATTATGCCTCCATGGGTACATTAGTTGTGATTTAGAAATTTGATTCAAGAGAGGATGGTTAGTATTGTGTTAGTTCCAAAATGAAAACAAAAGGAAATAAACACACTAATAGGATAACATATTTAGGCCTAAACACTAGGGAGAGCTTAGTTAATAATCATGAATGAAACACACAACTAAAATACAAAATAAAACTCTTTTACCTTCTTTGGATGCTCCAAAATACTTGTTGTGGTGGCTTGCTCAGATTGTGCTCATGAAGTCCTTGGCAATGGAAGCTTGAAAGCCTCCATCTCTCCTTGGCACCTTTGGCTTATGACTTGGCTTGTTTCAGAATCAATTTGTCATTATAACACTAGTTTCTTGAAACTTTTTGGAACCAATACTACTTATAACATTGCACTAATTAATCTTAGAAATGATGTTGTGAGGCCTTTTATTTATAGATTTTTGGATTTGATCAAAATCAACCTCAACCATCCATCTCAAGATTGAGATGTGTGGTTGAGGATTAATTAAATTTTTTGAATTAAGGTTTGTAATTATCCTCATCATGGGATTGGAAGAAGGGGCAATTAAGAGGCATAGAGGGCATCATGGAAGGCATTGATGAGGCATGGAGGGTATGAATCTTGGTATTTATGGCCTAGGGATGTCTTCCCAAGAAATGAGGTCACTTAATGATGTAGATATTTAATATTCATTTTCAAAACAAATTATTCAACAAGTTTCCATGGAATTTTTTTATTATGCCTTGATTTGGGTTAATTAGCTCTTAAGCATGATTAAGCACTTTATACACAAATTACTCAAATTAATTAGAATTTCTTATTATTGGTCCTAAGTTTGACTAGATTTGAATTGGAAGTCCACATCAGATGCATTGAATGTATATTCCAATTTAGAATGTTTCCAAAAACAAATAACAAATGCATAAGTCTTGTGCAAAAGATTTGATAGGAAAGAGCAGTCCAAAGCATGCAGGTGCAAAATTATCATTTTAACTTGAAATGATCTCATCAAAGTTAGCTAGCCCATAAATTGCATTTCCCCATTTAGGGATACCCTAGCTAAAATCAGCACTTTAATATATTAGTTTCACATCATTTTGCATGTTTTAGTGTTTATAGGCCAAATTGTGCATTTTAGATGGAAACTAGCCAAAAACTTGATTGGAGGTTATCGGTGGCCAGTTTTAGGTGTATACAGTTTGTCTCTATTTTATAAGGTGTTGCAAGATATAAACATAATAACATCTTCTAAAAGAATGAAAAGGTCCTGTATGCCTACAACTGAAATGATGATAAACTAATTGTATGATGCACCCTTAAGGGAATGGTTGGCACAAGAAGATCGACAAACAGTCCCTCAAAAAGAAAGAAGTGAAACAAGGGGACCAAATAAAGGAAAGATGATGGGGTGAAAACATAATGATAGTGAAAAAGTAGTCAAAATCATTGAGAATGTAAGTGGGATGGTGTACAATGGTTTGCCCACAAGCGGCTATAAGCATTAGACCCTGATAGTGGTAATGTGATATGATAACATAATGATTTGTCCACAGGCTGTTATAATAATTGAGAAGATAGAGCTGCCCTAGTTAGGATAGAAAAATAAGATAATAGCATGCCCATATATGGGCAGAAAAATTAAAGTGGTGACAACACAATAATATGCCGAAAGGTGGTTATAATCATTAAGAAATGCAGGTTGGATGGTTTGCCCATAGGAAGTTATAATAATTGGACCTTCATTATATAAAAAATGATAAACTTAGTCAAGGATGATGATGAATTAACACAGAGGGTAATGATTAATTGGACCAATCTACTAGTAGGGAGATGTTCATTCAATATAATAAAGGTTGAAATTCTTTCATGTTTAATTACTCTGTTTGGGATATGATTAGGATGGAATCAGGATGTCGGTGTTGAAGAGATGCCACCATTGTGAAATAGACTTCTTGAAGCCGACGTTTGTTGTATCATGTGATGGTAGGCTTTATGATAGAACACCATAAAGAATTGGCCAAAATATACATAAGGAATGACTCTTGTAATCTAATACTCAATAGAAAATAATGCACCAATGATAAAAACCATGATGAGAATATAAATATATGAATAGGGATGGATTCAAGTGTAAGTGTGGACAAGGAATCACCTAATGAATACACATAAAATGAATCAAGGCAACAGTGTTGAAAGCAAACAAATAAATAAAATAAGCATAAACAAACAAACAAACAAATAATGCAATAAAAAATCCTATGAACATTACCCCTAGAAAATAGGTGACAACTTAACAAATGAACTAAATGGGGGAATAAAAGAAAAGGAAGGGGGTGGATGAGCCATCTCCATATGCACTAGGTAAGTGGACATTGCCTACATAGTTCCATGGATGTAATATCCAATAAAAAACTTTAGGCCAAATGTAGTTCTCCCAGGGAATGGGAAGAATGTGATAATTGATGAAAATAAATAGAATAGATGTGATAGAAGAATATAAATGGTCTTGCAAAATGGCAAGTGCATGAGAGAAAAGGCCAAAAAGGATGGGGAAACTAAATGACAAGTGATTTTCTTGTAACTTAGTAAGGTTCCCAGAATCCTTAAGACAAAGAAGTGGTCAATGTTTTTATTATTTTCTCCCAGTTTTTTTTGAAATTTTTTTGGAAGTGTTTTGGAGTGTCTCCACTCAATCGAGAATGACGAGACACTAAATGGTTCAAGCTTTAAAAATGGTGAGAGCATTCAAACTTACATTTCTCACAAAATGATGAGAGCGTGGGAAAAGGGTGACTGAGTTAACCTCAATAAGTATTAAGCACTACCTACATAGTCCCAGAATAAGACCTCAAGTCACTGTAGTTTTGCCCTTATAGTGGAAGAATTTGACTAGTCTGGTAGCCAATTCAAATAAAGTAAGCAAAGTTGGTAAAAAGACATAGTATGGCATAGGAAGTGGCAAGTTGGTATGTTAAGGCTTAGTATTTCCCCTAGTTTTCCCATAGGTGGTTATAACTAGGACACAATGGCATAGATCAATGGTACTAATTTGGCTAAAGGTAGTCATAATTAGCAATAGGACTGGTGATAAGAAAAGACTAGCAAACAAAGGATGCAACTATCAAAACTTCTATCACATTATCCCAAAATATGATCTCTATCTAAAGTTATTAAACCAACTGATGGACTTATCAGATACCTTGATGCTGAAACTACTTAATGAATGACAAAAACTAAGGTCAAATGGGCTAGGTTTTAAAACATGTTGGGTCAATAGGTTAAAAGCAAAAAGTGGATACGACAAAGAGGATAAATAAGAATGGTATGTGTAAAGTAGAATAGTGACAAAAAGGCATAACTAAAATGGTTCTTATAGACAATACACCTTAGCATTCAAGCATAACACTACTTGAGATGAATAATATTCATTGGCTCTCAAATTTCATTGTCATCTGGTGTGGTAAGCTTGAATGCTCTTGATCCATAATTTGCAGTGATGATGAAAGGCCTGATCTAATTTGGTTTGAATTTCCCCTTATGTTTCTTCTTAGCCATGGTATTCTTTTGGTTTTCTTTAAGAACAAGATCACCAAGTTAAAATGTTTTATACTTCACACACTAATTATAGTGGCCTTTGAATTGATTCTAATATGCTTGAAGATTATTGAGCATGATCGTGCATTTCTCATCTAGGAGGTCCAACTCTTGTAGGTGAGTTACTCGATAGTCATGATCATCCAATACATACTTGACAGAGATACGTAGTGAAGTTAATGAAACCTCAATGGGAAGGATGGTTTTAGTACCATAAACAAGTGATTATGGGGTGGCTCTTATGGGGGTATGATGATTGGCATGATATGCCCAAAGGGTAGGAATTATTCGGAGGTGCCAATCACGACTAGCATCATTGACAATTTTTTTGAGAATGTTGATAATGGTTTTGTTGGATGCCTCAGCTTGGCCATTGCCTTAAGGGTAATATGTTGTATAAAAGTGTTGTGTGATGTTTTATTCAATACATAACTAGTCTACATCTTTGTTCTTGAATGATCCTCCATTATCGGATATAATGTCAGAGGGGATACCATAACGACAAATGAGATGGTTAAAGATGAATTTAGAAATTTTATTTCTAGTCATGTAAGCAAGGGGTATATCTTCAACCCACTTAGTGAAATATTTGGTGGTGGTAAAGATATGTTTATGGCCATCAAGTGAAGTGGGGTTAATCTTCCCAATGAGGTCAAGTCCCCACGTAGAAAATGGCCATCGTGTCAACATAAATTTTAGAGTTTTTGCTAGGGCATGAATCAAGTTAGCATGACATTGACATTTGTCATATTTATTTACATATGCAATGGCATCTATGTCTATTGTGGGCCAATAATAACTAATACGCAATATCTTTTTGGATAGGACTACCCTACTAGAATGTGCTCCACATACTCCTTGAACTTCTCTTAAAACTATTGTAGACTCTATTGAAGTTAAAAAATGAAGAAGTGTTACATCAAAACTAAGATGATAAAGAGTGGATCCAAATAAAGTATAATGAGTGGAATGATGAATGAAGGCTTTGGTTTATTTTAAAGATAGGTTAGTAGAACTTGGTCATGAAGATAGTTGTAAAGGTCTAAGTACCAGATAGAATTAGGACCAAAAATATCACAAATCATGGCAATGATTAAAGGTTCATAAACTGGTGTTGAATAATTCTTGATGAGGAATTGATACTCTTTAGCTTTATCTATTTGTCAAATCAGTGAGCCAATAGTAGCCATAGTATCTACAATTTTGTTACTAGCTCTCTGTATATGCTCAAACTAAATGTTGGTAATTTGATTTTTAAGAGTGTCAACCATGGCTTTATATAGAACCATCTTGTCATCTTTGGCTTAAAAATAATCTGTGACCTGATTGATGATTAATTAAGAATCACCATAAACTTGAAGATGTGATATATTCCAATGCACTGCTTGTCAAATTTCTGCAACAAGTGCTTTATACTCATGCATATTATTTCTATAAGGAAAGATAATTCTAAATGATTTAGGGATTAGATCCCACTATGGTGTAATAAATAATAGACTTTCCCCTGATCCATGTGAAGTGAATGAACCATCAAAATATAGCTTCTAGGGCTACCCCTTAAGGGGAGCATCAATAACGGTCATGATGGATTCATCAAGAAAAATAAAATTAAGTGGTTTTGTGTCCATGAGAGGTTCTTCAACAAGTTGATCTACATGAAATTATATTTTAATTACTTTTTAATTAACATACTCTATGTCAAACTCACTAAGAAGCATGATCCATTTAGCCATTCTACCTTGAAAAGCTATTTTAGATAGTATATACTTGAGTGGATCTACTTTTGAAATGACCATGGTTTTATTATTCAACATGTAATGACATAGTTTCTAAGCTATAAAAGCCATGGATAGACAAGATTTTTTAATAGGTGCATAGTTATGTTCATATGTAACCAAGGTATGACTTAGGTAGTAAACAACATGCTCTTTTCCATTATCATCATGTTGAGCCAAGAGTGCCCCCAGAGCATAATCGGTAGATGATAGGTATAAAAAATGGCTTTCCTAGCATAGGCAATAATAAAATAGGAAGATTAACAAGATAGTCCTTGAGTTGTTGAAAATATATTTGGTAGTGATCATCCCAGTGAAATGCAACTCCTTTCTTCAAAAGATGTGTAAATGGACGGCACTTATTTGTTAACTAAGAGATGAATCATCAGATGGACTGGATCTTATCCTACAAACTATGAAGTTGCTTTAAATTGGCTGGTGGTGGCATCTTAGTTATAGCATGGAATTTAGATGGATTGACTTTAATACCTCTACGAGACATGATAAAGCCAAGTAATTTGCCTAAATTTATACCAAACACACATTTATTTATATTTAGTCTAACTTTGTACTTTCGTAGACTTTCAAATATCTTATGTAACATTGTTGGATGGTGAGCCCCAGTCTTGGAATTTCCTAATATGTCATTGACATAGTCTTCAATAATATCATGCATCATATCATGGAATATGACAGTCATGGCTCTTTGATATGTATCTCCCAAATTATTAAGGCCAAATGTCATCATCTGATAACAAAATGTTCCCTATGGAGTGGTGAACATAATTTTATGTTGATCTTTTGGAGTTATTCTAAAATGATTGTATCCTAAAAATCTATCCATGAGTGAAATCATTTCATAACCTACCATAAAAATCATGTCGATATTAGGAAAGGGAAAATCATCTTTAGGACAAGCTTTATTGATGTCCTAAAAATTAGTACAAATTCTTATTCCTTCAGGATTTTTACTAATAGGTACAACATTAGAGATCTATTTAGAGTATTTAATGGATCAGATACATCCTGCTTTTAAGAGTTTTTCCAACTCTTTCTTGACTAATATAGTAATGCAAGGATACATCTTATAGAGCTTTTGTTTTACCTATTTGGCATCAAGATTAACCACAAGGTGGTGTAGAACCAAGGTGGGGTCTAATCTTGGCATGTCAGAATAGGTCCATATAAATATATCCACAAACTCTTTCAACAGAGCTATAAAAATGGTGCATTTCTCCTTAGTGAAGGACATACCCAATTTTATCCATTTTAGGTATGATAGAGTCCCAATGTTTACCTTTATTGTATCTTTGAATAGGAGGGCTGAACCATCTTCTAGGATATTAGGTAGTGACTTAAACTGTTGGACCATGTTAAGGTCCTCTATTAGGACTTGCTCTTTAACTTCTCCTAGGCATGATAAATCTGAGTTTCTTAATGGGAGATTTGGCCATGTAACAAAAATTATTAGAATTTCTTTGAAAATTTGATCAAATACTTATTATTTATAAAAATTAAACTCAGATCTATAGGTGAGTTCATCATTAGTGGTTTCCTGGTCTAAATTCAAAGAAGAATGAATACCCCCATCTAATGGTGCATGAAATAGGTTTTCACCACTAGACTAGCCTTTATCTTTACTTTTTCCCTAGTCAAAAAGTGCCTCAAAGAGGTTTTCACTTTGGGACCTCAATGTTTTACTTATTTGTTTTTCTCTAAGGGTGTTCACTCACTCTCCAAAAAGGCTACAAGATCCAATGCGATTTAGAATCTTGATTTGTGATCTCCCAATGGAACATTGTCTCTAAGGCCTAAGAAATCATAGAATGTCTCGTCATTCTAGAACTCATCAATTGGCATATTGGATTCTTGTTGGTACCAATCTATCATTTGGGGATAATATAATGGTAATTTATTGTGACTAATCACTTGGGTAAGGGTATAAATGGTATTATTATCAAACATGTTAGTTTCAGCTAAGTTATCATAGGTAAGGCTATGATCAAACTCTACTTCATTATTGACATCATCATCACTAGTCACTGGTGATGGAGTTTGAATAAGATATGTGGGGTCACCCTTAGGAAGTTTAAATCCAAGTCCATAAGGTATTTCATACTTAGTCATGGAAATTGGCTTGATAGTTCCTTGATGATTAGGTTTGAGGCCTCATCCTTCATAATTGTGATGCTCCATGATCCTATTGGGAATAAGATACTTTGCATTTTTATAATAATCATCTTGGTCATCATTATATAACCTTTATTTGTTCCCTTCAAGAGGGTCAAGTCCTAGGCTAGATGTTGGTACAAATGTGATAGTTCCCTTATCTTTTTTCTTTTGTTGCCAATGCATATGTGAAATGACTTTAGGTCACCCAAAGGTTTTCAAATTTTGAGGAAGATTGGTGATATGAAACATATCATGGGTCATATATTCTCTAAGTCCATTATATAAAATGGTGAAATGATTGAAAGCTTTAAGAGGTAGCATGTGGGATAGGGAATCTAAGGTATTAGGATCTATGTAATTATTTGATGAAGGATCAATAAGTATAGCCTTTCCTTTATCCTACTTGAAACTTGGATTAATGTTGTATTGATAATTATAGTTTTAAAACTTAGCCTCAAGATGCTTACAGTGTTCATACATGTGTAAATATCCTAGAATATTTACTTCCATCCCTGAGTGGGAAAACTTGACATATTGATGCAATGTTGATGGGACTGCATGAATCTCATGTAACCAAGCCTTGCCTAGAAGCACATTATATGATAAATCAAGATCCAACACATGGAAAAGTGTATCATGGGTCAAAGGCCCAATGATAATTGACAAACTAATGGTGCCCTAGCCAAAATCATCACTTGAATATATTAGTTTCACATCATTTTTCATGTTTTAGTGTTTTTAGGCAAAATTATGCATTTTAGTTGGAAACTAGCCAAAATCCTAATTGGAGGTTATTAGCAGCCAATTTTAGGTGTCTACATTAGTCATTACCTTAATAATTAGTAACATAAACACAATTAGAAGTTTAAGCACCACCTAAAACCAAAACAACCCCATCACAAACTACTACAAGAAAGAGGAAAGCACAAGTAGGTATAGCATTACCACCTCCACTAAATAAGATGTTGATTTATATGCTTTATAAGATTATGGAATGTAACCCTAAGTTATTAAAACATTGAGTAATAAATGAGGGAATAAAATAATATAGTAACAATAAACAATTATTTTCATAACAATTGATTTATTTGAATATTCTATAAATAGTAATGAATTAGAAAAGGTGTACTTAGCTAGAAAATATGATTGAGATGGACAAGTGGCAAGATGAGAATTGATGCAAGAGTAGGTTAGACTATCATCATTAGAGAATAGGTGTCATAACCCTCTTTGGATAATAACACATCCCTCTTTGCCAATAGTGTATTAAGTTATTGATCTTCTATGTAGTACTAATGACCTTGAGTAATTGAATAAGTGAAATTCTAGGTAGACCTTCACTATATTTTTGGAATATTATACCTATATGACCAAGACCTAGATCACCATCTATTTTTAATTTTGACTAATTCGATTATAAAACCCTAAGACTCTATGCTTATTAGGGTTTATGATGAACACAAGTGGAAGAAAAGTGGTGTTAGTAGGTGAGGTTGGGCATGAACTGAACACCCCATATGTTGAGTGATACCTACACACTAATTACTTGAAAAAGGATTAATCCTAATGTATTTTTTCCAATATAAGTGTTGGTACAAGTTGGAGTGAAGTTAATATGCCTAAGTATGAATGCCAATTTCAATGCTTTTGAGTGTGAATTGAGATTATAAACTTTATTAAAATTAGGATCTAGGCTATTGTAGATGGATGTATGAAAAAATAAGGGTAAAAGGTGATTAATAACCTTAATTTACATAACTATTTTAGAACATGTTCATGATAATTCCCATATATCTAATAAATGGATAAGAGTGGTCTTTATATAGTGTTTTGATGCTTGTCAAGACATGAAATAAGTCTAGTCTAACCCTAAGACACTTCAATAAATGGAAATATATCCATTAGTGGTAAGGGAAGATAAGGTTCAATAGCATTTCCCCCTTTTCCAATAGTACACCATGGTATAGATTAATGGGGTTGCACTATTGTCTAGGTGGCTAACATGTGAAAAAATATTGGGGATGCCTAGATGATGGCTTAATGTAGCTATTGGTATATTTGAGCATGGGTTAGACATGCATAAAAGCTATAAAAAGATTAAAAGAGGCCCTAATAAAGTTCTAGGGCTAAGCTGAGGATAGGGTGGTCTCAAGTGACACTCATTATATTAAAATGACATTTTAGATGACTATAAATGTGTAATACCAAATCATTGATTTATGATAATAATGACCCACAGATCATTGTTGAATATGATCATGAAAAATTGGGAATCATAGAGAAGGAAGTGTATAATTATATGTTGGAAGACATAAGCTTTGAGGTATAAAATGAAGGAGAAGAAAAATATTTTTTTTGATGGAAAGTAGTTATACTTTTCAAGTGTGAAACAATGAGATTAAGATCTTTTTGGTGGACATTCCCACAAATAATGCATTGATAATTATAGACATAATTTTCAATGTGGAAGAATGAAAACACATGATGGATATGATTTTTGAATGGTCACTAGGTGCTTGGTTTTTTGGGTAAAACCAAGCCCACAATAATAAAAAAATCCCATAATAACCATTGATGCATAAACTAAGGACCCATACCACACCACAACTATCACCATCTATCATAGAGCATATGAGTTCCTTTGATGAACCTCAGCTAGTAAATATAAATAAGTTATAAGATGCTCAAGTATAATAATTTAAAAAACAAAAGATGATTTGTACCTAAAAGTTATTGAATAATACTTTTATTCCCTTAACTAAATAAATGACACTAGTTATCAAGTACACCCTAGTCAAGTCATCCCCTGATTCCTCTCCTTTATGGTCACTTTCATATATGAAATCTCTAAATCCTATGCACCAACCAATTGTGAGTGATTAAAAATATAATAATTATCTAACCATAATGAAAATATTGTATCACATGAGAGAGATAGTAAGGATCAACTTGAATAGGAGAAGGCTAAACATTTGGCTACAAATAAGTCCAAAAAAGAGGAGAAGAAGAGGAATGAAGACCCAAATATAAGGTTGTTGCATAAGATGAGACAAGGAAGAGACAAGAGGAGGAGAATAATAAAAAAATATGAATAAACTATGAGGAAGGAGATATAGTGAGAAAATAAAGAAGTGTAAGTAGTGTAGATAGGGAAGGTCAAGGCTAATGTAGTAGCCAAGGTAGAATAAGAAGATAAAAATAAAGAAGCCCTATAAAAGTAGGAGGAAGAGAGATAAAATTAGGCACAAGATCAAGTTTCCAAGGAAAAATAAGAAGATAAAAATAAAAAATCCATGTGGAATTAGAAGGAAGAGATACAAAATTAGGCCCAAGATAAAGCAGCCAAGGAGCAGGTAGAGATAACTACAAAAATAAGGGAATAATTAGAGTGATAAACATAAGTATAATTTATAACAAATCATTTAGTATAAAATACCAATAAAGTGATGATAAATAAGGCCTAATATCCATCTACTACATCACAAAGCTCAGGGTCCACTCATGGGGATACACAAGAAGAAGCTACCCAACATAGGATGCAATTCTCTAGCCGATGGCTGTGGAATGTATTTGCACCTTCGGTGAGATTGACAACCTTATTTATCCAAATGGTATAATTAAATTATTCAAATGAGATGTATATGGATTATACATTTTTAATTACAACAATAGTGTAGGAAACATCACTTGATGTCTCCCATTTTCCCTTGGTGAAATAAATTAAAGAAATAATTATATTCTAGGAATCTAACACATAAAAGGCTATCACATTGAAAAAATATAGATCTTATTTGAAGGAGGAAAATATATAATTGCACCTCTACCTCTATAAAAAAAATTTACAAATGAAACCTACCTTTCATTGGTTACATCAGTCTTAGGTGACCATGTCATGTCTGAAGAAAAGTAATTCACAACACTCTTGACTAAGTTGACAAAGGACTAGTTCATTACACAAAATATACATCTTAGAACTTAATGTTAGAGATTGAAATATGAAATAAAGGCTATTTGTGGACTCTTTTAGGAATATTATCAAGTCATTGAAACTACTATGCTTTAAGATCTTCATATTACTTATATCGTGATATATTGGAAGCAATAACTCAGTAATACATGAAATGAGGTAAGTTTAGAGCTCACTAAGGTCTAAAATCAAAAATAAATAATGGTAGATCAGATTACTGAACCTATTTCAAATGATTTAGCATTAGAGGATTCTTTGAAATAAATAGGTGTAGTGATGGCCAAGATGTCCAGATAGAAGAATGACATGTTTCCAAATAATTTTTTTGGAATATAAATGCATCAACACATAGATAAAATGAAGGAAATCACACTAAAGATTTATTACAAAGTGTCACAAAGTAGGGACATCATCTTCATCTCTAAGGATGATGATATTCATAATCTAATTCAATATCAATCCCCTCTATGCACTATAATTTATTTGTTGTGGAAAGATCTAAGTGATCAAGATATGTTCAAGCATGACTTATCCCACTTGAATAGTTTTATTTATAAAATCATCAAGGATTTGTTGTTTGTCCCACCTAATCAGCTCTAGTAGGAAATCTAGAAAAGGAAATCCAATCAAGTTGTGAATCCATCTATAAAACATCAACAAATTTCATTAGCATATTCAAATACAACTATGACCTTTTTTATAAATAGTTTCATCACATCCACTATCTTCTTCTACTTTAACATCTTCATATTCTCTAGCTATAAATTCCACATTACAACCTCCTCTTCCTTATTATTAGTTTATGCCTCCACCTTCAACATAGGTATGGTGTGAACCCATTTTTAAAAAAATCTCAAGATACTCAGTTTTGTATAAAGGAAGGATTTAAGCATTGGGAGTAGGGATAGGAAGTTTGAAACCCAAAAATATGGCCTCATAGTTATGACAATGTATTAAAAAAATGCAAGGGTGGTAGATAGGTATGTTTCTTGTTTTAAGAACCTAAAAGGGTATCTAAGTAGTGCACAAGAGGTGAAAACTAGTAAAAAAAGATATTGAGAAATTACTATAAGTAATGTTTGTAGTCCAATGTTTCTCTTCAAGCAAATCCACGAGATTCACAATTAGGCAAACTTCATGAAGATTTATATCAAGATGAGATAATAGTTTAAGCTTGGTAAAGTGTTAGTATTATAATAGGGCTATAAAATTTTAGAGTATAATTGCATACCACATGTGTGACTTACACTATTTTATATAGTGTGTATCTTTTTGTATGTATTTAGAACATAAATTCACATCAAGAGTCTACAGAATGCAAAGAGTCTCTCATTTGTTTGTAATCAAAGGTTGGAATATGAAGTGACAAAGCCTTTGTAATCTCTATATATTAGTCTCTTATATTTTATAAGGGTTATAAAATATAGAGATTCAATAATGGTTCTTCTTTATGTCTAGACTTGTTCCTTTTCAAATTTATGATTTATTTTTCTATAATTTGTTGATCATTAAAAAAATTAAATATTTTGGGTGAATTAAGGTTGTAAATCATTTAATTCCTCTACAATCCTACACCTAGTTTAAATTTAATCTAATTTATTATTTTATTTGAGTATAATTTTACTACGCTTTGCACAAACAATCCTAATTAACATGTTCTAATGGTTTTCCAAGAACTTCTGCTAACACTATTTTACATAAATTATTTTGTTCCTATCTACTATGTGTTTTGTCTTTCATGTCCCTTATTTTAGTATCATATTTTAGTTTTGGAATGCATCATGCTTCCTTATATATTTTCATTACATCATCCCTTGAATTTCTATTGTAGATACTAAAATATAGTGTTAGGCACTTGACAATTATTATTAGGGAGATGTAAAGTATAATTTGAACATAGTTTTGTGATATAAATAGGAAACAAGTGTATGACATAGTATTTTATATAAAATATGATCTCATATATAAAAATTAATCACATGGAAGTTGAATGTCTCTTTTGATCCTAAAAATGAAAGGCCATGAAAATTAAGAGTGATAGTATATTCACAACATTACATAGACACTACTTTTGTAAGATAAAAGGTTATAATAAAATAGAGATAAATCTATGGTAATATTTGATTCAATAGTATATTTTCAAGTTTATCTTGTATATTTATAATTATTATTTGAAATGATCACATCTTCCTTAGGAATGAATTCATTCTTGATTATTACTTATCTTTGTATTATTTAAATTTAAAATTGTTAATAAGTGCACAAACATTAAATGTGAACCAAAAGAATTCTTGGCATATGATTATGCACTATGTTTAGCCTTAACTTGGTTAAAAATTATAATTATTATTTAGATTTAGGTCATAACATCCATAGAATAAAATAACTAACATGTCTTGATGAGTGATTTTAGCACCATTGCTAACAATGGTTTTATTATCGAGACCTAAATATGTTGAAATGGTTACTAGTCAAAGGGACTTAAAAGTTAGCTAGACGCAAGGATAAATAGGTTAAAAAAGGAATAAACCACATGAATAGGATTTTATATAGAGGATATAACTTATAGGCACATCCAAAGATAAATTTACAAAATATTTTGGTCTGATTTTCCTAAGTTGTTAGAAACATGGTTTTATAGACTTGAATACTAATGATTTAGATCATGGAAAAAAAAATATTTTGTGTGAAATAAGGAAATGTTAGAAATATTACGCAACCTAGATACTAAATAGACCCATGTGATTGACTAGTGGATAAATACTATAATTTATGGATCCAATAAGAAGTTTTTTGTTCAAAGATATATTATATTTTAAGATGCTTATGACTTATTTTTTAGAAGGATGAGAGGCAAGTTTTTGAAGTGATTGTCTATGAAGATGTTTAATGTAGAAAATTCCATGGTTTATATTCTAGTTGATATGGTGTAGTCACTCAAGAAATTATGGGGATGTAGTCTTAAGGAATAATGAATAAAAACTGAACCAGGGGAAATGAACCTAAACATATAGAATGGATAATGCATAAAATCAAAATGATAAAATAATTATGGAATATCAAAGAGAGTTGTGAAAATATAAAATATGGAACAAGAAAAAATTTGTAGAAGATGAAGGTTTACTATAATCACCCAAAAGTGGTATTTAAGTGTTAAGAGTGCTAATTGAGACTACCTATCCATAACTTATCCCTATCCTTATCCTATAGCCTATTGTCACACTTATCCATCCTTCGTGTAGACTAAATGCATCCCTAGTCATCCCCAAAGTAGTCCTAGACCCTCATTTCAAAATCTTAGATTTTTATGCCTAGTGTTATATTAGTTGGATGCTAGCACCATAATAAGGACACTAACATCACATGGCTCTAGTTTCCCCAAAACTGTGCTAATATCCTTTGACCTATCTTTTCCCAAATGGATATCTTTTCAAAATTAAATCCTCTTTAGATTGGCCTTAAAATATTTTATCATCCACATAAGAAACATAATAGTACATATATATGTCTTTTATCTCTCTAAAAAATACATGGAAATTATATGTAAAATACACATTCAAACACAGAGCATGTTGATCATAATTAAGGTTATCAATCCCTATTTTCCCCTACTTCTATATATTATCATCTTCAGTAGGATTAAGCTCATATTTCCCAAATTTCCAATATTAAACACATTTAAGGCACTCAATTCCACTATCATACTATAATTACTTTCAATTTCACCATCAATTAGGTGGATATAACTACATCAGGCTTGATCCCTCCCCAGAGTATTGATATGTAGGTAACTCTCTTCATAGTGGGGTGTTGAGGATGTCTAGCCTACCCTATTAATGAACACACTTTTAATATCACATCCTAGTTGTATGGAGGATTAGGGTGTTCACAATAAATTATTTACTATAGGAAAAATATAAGGTTCTATAACTTGTGCGCATAAGAACATATCCTAGATATCTAGACATAGGTGCACCCATAAGCTCAGGATAATATTGTATAGAGGACACTACCACTAATATAAAGACACTAATACCAATTTTAAAATAATGGTGTTATTGTTCAATTGTGATGCTACTATTTAGGAGGTGTTATGACACCTTTATCCATTTTATGACACTCAAACTAGCTTTCATCTCAATTTCTAACACCTAGATCATTCATATCAAGTGTTTTCTACCTAAGTCATCACTTTATTATTATTAAGTTTTTTTAGAAAATTAAAATATATTCAAATATATATAAAATTAATGGTTATATTCAATTCATATTGTTTCCATGATTTAATCTACTCAACTCTTTAACAAACATAAGGTTTATACTTTCTAAGTCCTAAAAGGTTAAAATAGCCACAAGTACCGTTAGATAGGAATGTACAATTAAAATGGGAGGAATTAGACCTCCCAAAGGATAATATGATGATGAAGGTCAAAAATCACTATAAGAGAATTAAGGGCATGTAGGAACCACAAATAATGTATAAATTGATCTAGAATTGAAAAATGGCCTAAAAGGAGAGGAAGGAGTAAAATAGATAAAATGTGAAGAGGGTTCAAAATGGAAGTTAAAATAACATAGAAATATATTCAAATAGAAGCTTATAATTAATTACTTATATGTTCACAATTATGGAATAGTATATCTTAAAATTAATAATTTAATAATTAGACCCACAAGAATATTTGACAATACTTGATAATTATGATCGAGATGCTTCTAGGGGAAAACCTCTATAATAATGTAATAAGAGTAGAATTCATAACATGATGATAATATACTTATACATAGTTATTTTATAATCTTACCATATTAACAACTTATATAAATTCAATAAGACATTATGAAATATATGTAAGCCACAAGTTAGCCACACATATCCCTAGACACACTATAGGTTAAGGGCGTAACATGTCCCACCTATTTAACAAAAAAATTGCCCTCAATGTTGAATTAACTATGGATGTTTAAAAAATAAATATTAATCCTCATATGGTGCATCTTTATTATTCAAAATATTCCACTTGATCAAATACTCCTTAATACCTCTTGTTTTTATCTTCTTTATGCATGTATGAAGGATCTCCTCAGGTTCTAGAATGACTCTATTAGCTTCAACCAATTTAGGTAACTTCATCTAGGTATAAATTATCTATCTAAAAACCTTATTTAGTAAATATACATGAAATACATGATGTATGATAGTATATTGGGGTAGCTCTAGATTGTATGAAACACTACCAATTTTATGCAGGGTTTGATACAGGCAATAATACTTAGGATAAATTTTGTTATCATTTTTTTATTTATTTAAATATGTATTATTATATGGATATAATTTTACAAATATCCAATCATATTTATCAAAATACACATCACTATAGTGTTGATCAACTTGTTTCTTCATTTCTATTATGTTCCATTTTTAAATTTCTCCCTTAAACTAGTTAGTACCTCATATTAATGTTGAATGTGTTCCTCAACAACTCAAACCTTGGGTTTCACCTTAAAAAAAAGAATTGATGGATGGGGGATGATATCCATAAATTTACTTAAAGGGAGACATTTTATAATATTTATGGAAGGAAATATTGTATTACCATTCTACTAATGGCAACCAATGGACCCAAGTCTCATGTTTATCTAATGCAAAATGATAGAGATACCAATTCTAGGAATTTGTTGACAACCTCTATTTTTCCATCAAATTGAGGATGATAATATGAGATATGATCTTATTTAAATAACCGAACATGAAAATAAATTATTTCAAAAGTTATTAGTGAAAATATGACCATAATCACTTATAATTGTTTTGGGATTACCATGCAACTTTTGAACTAAATTAAGAAATGGATCAGATACTATACTAGATATGAATGGTTGTGATAAGGACAAAAGATGAGAATATTTTTGGAGCCTATCCAAAAATACCATGATTAATATTTTACCTTAAGACCTTGGTAAATTTGTAATGATATATGTGGAAACCTCCTCCCTCCACTGGATAGGGATGTATAATGTTGTATAAGACCTAATGTCTCAATTGTTTCTCTTTTGTTCTATTGAAAAACTATGAATCTTTCCAAAAAATTATGAATATTTACCCTTATTCCTTCCAAAAATTAATATTTATTGATTTAATGATGTGTCTGAAAAAATATTGAGTGCCCCATTTTAGAGTTGCATGAAGATCTTGAATGAGCTTGAGTTTTAGAATAGAATCCTTACATAGGTATAATCTATATTTATACCATAATGTGTTCCCTTTCCACTCAATGTTTTTAGAAACACCCAAACCATGTTGAATATTTAGAATTAGTACCTACGTGTCTATGTCATTCTCAATTTCTAATCGTGATTCTTTATAACCAATAAAATTATCAAATGGTCATTGTGCATAATAATGCCTCAACTAATTCATCCCTAATTATATTTTCATTTCTTATAGAATATTTCAAAGTCATATCCTAATATTTTAGTCACTCATTTTAGTTTTTTTAAAATAAAATCATTGTTACAAAAATTATTTTAGACTATCATGACTAGTCTTTACCCAAAAGTGTAAAACCATGAGATAAGGTCTCCATTTCTAATCTGCATGAAAAATAACCATCACCTATTTTTCATAGATTAGATTTATCTTATTTTTTCCATTGAATTTATGAATATATAATGTAATGGATATTCCTTCTTTCATGTATAATGCCCCCATGTCATATCCTAATGCACCACATTCAATAAAAAACATTAAAAAAAAGCAAAGATCACCAAAACTAGAGTGGTGGACATAGCCTCTTTTATATTCTCAAATGCCTTAGTAGTTGATTTAGTCCAATGAAAGGAATAATTCTTCAACAAGGTTGTGAGTAGAAATACTATGATACCATAATTTTTTGCAAATCTATGATAGTAACCTGTTAGCCACAAAATACCAAAAAGGTTATTGAGGGTCTTTGGCACTTTTCAGTCCATCACAACTTGAGTCTTCTTAGAGTTAAATTTGACTCCTTCATGTGAAAAAATATGACCCAATTACTCCACCTCATGGAATCCAATAACACATTTGGAAGGTTTCACATAAATAATTAAGAGTATATGTTTCACATAATTAAAAAGTTTTTCCCATGTGTTGATATAGATTAGGATGTCATAAAGAAAAATTAACATATAATTCCTTAGAAAATGCCTAAAAACAATATTCATTAAACTCTAAAATCCAACTAGTGCATTTGTGAGACTAAAATGCATGAACATAAACTCATAATCACCTTCAAGAGTTATGAATTTTTTTAGGAACATCCTCATTGATGATACCCAAAACAAAGATCTAGTTTGATAAAACAAACAACACCATGTAACTAATCTTTAAAAAAATCAATTATTAGAATAAGAACTTATCTTTGATGGTGTAATTATTAATTTATTTATAGTCGAGGCACATTCTCCAAGTCTCATCCTTATTCTGCACCATGACTACTGTGGATGAATATTAACTTTGACTTATCGAATAATACCTACTTCCAACATCTCTTATACCATAATGTTATTTTAAATTTTATTGGCATATGGATACCTAAATGATTTGATGTTCAGTGGTGTACTACCTAGAATTAGTTTGATGGCATGATCATGTTATATACTTGGTAGTAAACCTTTTAACATTAATCAAAAAACTATTGGATGGTCATCAAGAATCAATTGTAAATAATTATGTGTAGACACATGTGTTGAATAAACTTATATGGAAAATAATCATGATACAAATCCTTTATCCCCTTTTAAAATAATATTAATCATTTGATGTGAACTAACCAATTAGGGATATTTTACCTCCAATCCCCATAATTTAAATGTCTTACCTTCATAATGAAAGTGCATGAGAATGTTTTGTAAATCCATATCTATTGTGCCCAAATTTTTGATCCATTGCACTCCAAAAATAATGTCACTCCACCCATGGGATAAAAAACATAGGATAATTAAGTAGGTAGTCCCCCATGGTAATCTTAATACTATGGAATTTTATAAAACATTTGATTGTGCTACCATATATAATCATGAATTGAAATTCTAAATTTAGATCTATAAAATAATTCAAAATAGTAGCCAAATTAATGTTGATGAAATTATGTGTACTTCCTAAGTCAATAAAAATTGTCACCTTTTGTTTATTAAGGAATACTAACATGTTAAGAGTTTGGGGAGTAATCATACCTAAAATGGAATGACATGAGATAGTAGAGTGATAATATTCATATGCCTCTTCTGGCTCTTCCATACCCTCATCTAAGGCCTCATCATATTATTTATCTTCATTGGTTCCTTCAATGTATAATAATTTATTTTCATAAATTTTATGTCCTCTAATCCACTTGCTGTCACAAAACAAAAACATAACCTTGTGGCATGATTCTCTTAAATTTTTTGAGGGGTCAATCTTGCAAGTTGTATAAATTATGGTGATTTGAAATTGCATTCATAAACATGATATAAACACCTCCTTTTAAGAAAATATTTCTCCTTTTATTGTTGTGTGAATTCTATGGATTTATAAATGGACATTGGATTGAAAATGCGAACCTCGAGTTTGATTCTATCTTTGAGCCCCCTTCCCCCCGCAAAGGACAAGTCAGTCATGTTGTTCTCAGTGATGCCATCTAAACATAAGGATATATTCTAAAATTTATAAATATAATCCTTAACAATACTTGTTTATTGTAAATTTGATAACTAACCAAAATGTTTTTATGAGATGTTGTGAAAGTGGATATGTATCACTACAATAAAAGTTGACTAGGTAACTAGAGCACCCTTATTTTTATTTTAAACACATAACCACCTATACCAAATGAAATAATTATGTTATAATAGATATTTCATGATCACCTTTTTCACACATAATTTATAATGTAGATCAAATAAATTTTATATTTGATTGATCTAAGTTAGTGGATCCTTACCATCAAACTTGTGCACTTCTATGTTTAGCATCATGTGTTTTGAACCAATATTGGAATTTTGACTATTCAAATTAGGATAATTTGATTAAATTTGTGGATTATTAATTTATATAAGCTAATCCTTAATAGTGGTAAATTGATCACTCAGATTTGAAAACTAATTCTTCATAAAATCTATTTGTCCTTTTACTACATTGAGATCATCCTCCCTCACCATGCTTTGTATATTTGATTAAATTTGTTGAATCACCTCTAAAACTAATGGATCTAAATTTTGATATTCCATGTCATCCTTGTGAGGATGTTTTGGCATGTCTTGGACTTTCCTACATCTATGAGTGTTAGGACCAACCATGCACAATCCCTAGGAAGGAGGGTTTTGAGCTTGAAAAAAATACACCAACATATTATTTTATTGTAATCTTCTCACCAAGATGATTCCAGTGATTTCTAATTTGTACAAGGGTGAAAAAAATCCAGAATTTTTTATTTATTTAAAAAAAAGGACTTTGAATGATATTATAGTGGTGAAAAAAATAAATTCTTCCTAGATCACAAGGTATGTTTTTCAATCCTATAACTCTTTTGATTATCGCAAAACTAGATTTAAGAAACAACACCATAAAAAATGGCCTAAATTGATGCTATGATACCATTTGTAATGAAATTACTTAAATTTTTAAAATGATGGAATAATATATCTAATAATTAGTATAAAAATAATAAAATCCTTAATAATTGATAAAAGAGAAAAATACTTGATAATTATGACTGAGCCACTTCTAGGGGCAACCTTCACAACAATGCAATAAGAGTATAATTCATAATATGATGATCAAATACTAACCACTACCTCTTGTATATACTCTAATTACCCATGGTTATTCATAGGGTGACCATAATAAGAACATATAGAAATGTAATAATATAATATGAAATATATGTAAGCCACAAGTCAGCCACACATATCCCTATACACACTATAAGTTAAGGTGTAGAAAAGATACATAGGTAGTGTTTGTATGTTGAAGAAGAAAACCAATCTTTATAAGAATAAATTATGATGTGCATATTAAAGTTAGGTTTAAAAATAGGTAGGATAAATACTTTAGACATGTTTCATTCACTTTAATGGGAGACATCCCTTGTGCCTATTTTAATACCTAAGAATAATAGTTTAGAAGTAGTTAGAGAAGTAGCCAAAACTAAGAATGGGTTTGAAAAAGATGAAAAGCTTAGATAGGTAAAAGAAATAAGTTGGACATGAAGTTATTAAAACTATTGAATCAAAGATTCTTGGTACTCCACACACATTTTTTTGTAAGTTTGAAGACACTAGTGAAATCATCACCATGTAAACTACTCATATCTAGAATAGTTATAGGAAATATATCATTTCCTATAGGATATTTTATTTTGTTGATTCCATATGATCAGTCAAATAATCCAAAGTATTATTTACTAACCTCTAAATTAAAGTTTTAGGTTAAGGGTGTGATGAATTATGTAGATAAAAAGTGTGAACTCATAGAAGAATTGAAATAACTTATACTTAGAATACATATTTAAAAATAATCATGCAATTGTGACTCATCCATAGGTCAAGGAAACATTGATAGGAGAATATAAAATGTAGAATTGCGTGTCATAAATTATTAATATTTGAAGGAGATCTAAAAAAATTAAGAGAATCAATATCAAATTATGATTTTTAATTTTTAGATGTGATGAACATGGCAAATTTTCAATTATAGGACTCATACATAACTACTATCTTTAGAAGGTATGTGAGGTAAGATTAATTTTTTTTTAGCCTAGTCTCATTTTACACAAAATATAAACAAGATCCACTATGATTAGAGTTGAGTAAATAGAAGATTGTGGAGATTTCCCTCCTCGAATTACAAAAATTGATGCTAAGCCAGATGTAGTATTGCATAATATGGATGAACTTAAAGAAGGGAAAAAAAGATTGGCATTTGATCAAATTTTGGATTAACAGAGGTTTACTATTAATTATAAAAACTACTGACTAAAATCAGAGTGTATAAAATAAGCATAAATTAAGTATTTATAATTTAGAACTTATTAAATATAGAAATTTGCTTAAAGGGGAAAATACCAAAGAGGAATAACATAAATGGAAATATAACATGCATGATTTTGAATATGGTTATGAGATTGACTATATGGTTATACAGGGTCACTTTGAATTAGGAATAGAGATTTACATCTACCTGGGATAAGTCCTATCTAAACAAGGATGGAATGTGTTGGTGTCTATAGAGTTTACTTACATCTAGTAGTATTTTAGCTCTCTATGTAAATTTGTATCAGTGCATCTTCACCTATAGGTCTTATGCGTGTGATTGGATCTATGAAATTTTATAAAAAAGACATTGTGTTATTTATTATTCAATTATAACCTTAGCTCAATAGGTCATGAAGAATAGAAATAATAAATAATAAAAATGGGTTAATGGTTAATTTTTTTCTTAACCTCACTACCCCCTATGTTGAGCACTACCTACATACAAATACTCCAAAGAGTGATCAAACTCCATTTAGTTATCTTATGTTATGTTGACATGTGTGAAAAATTTGTGTAATGTTATATGATGGTGTAATCTTGGTATGAATAAGTGCTTCAACAATGACTTATGACCTTGAAGGTGTATCTAGACTTAGCTCAAGGCTGTAAGGGCTATATGGAATCAAAGTTAGGAACAATAGATGTTTTATTCTCAATGTGCATTTATATATTCTAGATTTTTTTTAATCATGTGAGCCTTTAGTGAATATTAGTTATAAAATGTAGATTTATAGTGCTACTTTTATAATTTCTTCAAATAGGGATTATGAAACACATAGGATGACCACTTAGGAAAGTTTGAATGTGAGAAATTAGCCATTGTTTGGTATGAGGACGCATCTAGTGTAATTAGATACTACTGGTAGGTGGGATAGACATGAAGGAATAACATTGTCTAAGAAATAAATATAGCTAATGTAGAAGTGTGTATCAGTCCAAAGATGAGCTTTATGATACTTGGAATGAAGAATAGTTATGTAATATATCATAAATTGCTTAAGCATATAGATCATTGACATAGAAGTAGATATATAACAACTTAGAGCTGTGGAAATGGGCATGAGCTAAGTGTGTATAAAATGATGGTAAAAATTCATTATTTTAGAAATAAATTTTAATTTATGTCTACATTTATTTGTATTTTATTCTAGTAATGTAGTAATTTGAAAGTACTAAATTAAAATGAAAATAGTTATACCTAAACTTACCTATGAAAAATAATCTTGAATGTAAGCCACATGCTTAAATGTGTTTGATGCAAACTTGAAATGAAAAATTTATAAATCATTCCTTACTTGGGATGAAAATATAAAATTAAAGATAATAAACTATAGATCAAATAACAAGGAATAAATAAACTTGTTTGGGGATGTGAGGCATTATGTTTCTTAGTGTAAAACTGACTAATGATTATATAGGGTAGGACCCTTGGATATATCTCCATTGAAATATTTGTATTATACTATGCTTACCCAAATCCTCATTGGAATGAGAGTGTGCTTAAGAATTCAAGTTGTGTTGACTCTATAATTTTATACCTAAGGTAGTATAGTAACTTGGAATCCCTGTATGAATTAGAATAGATCATTTTGGTGCATAACTATTGTAAAAAAATTGAATCAACCACTTTAGATGTAATGAGATTAATTTATAATGTAAAAATTGCTTTAAAACAACATAAAAAATCTAAATATGTTGTATACAAAGTAGATAATGACAGGGATTTTTATTCCTTCTATGAGAATTGGTGCAAAATTGAGTGAGGTGTTCATGTGTTATGCACATGCCCCCAATATGATATTGGTTGTGTGTGTGTGTGTGTGTGTGTTATGGAATTGAGTAATATATATTAAATTTATGAGTAATAGTTGTGTCAAAACCCTCAAATACATGTTATTCATGATGCTCCAAAACTAAGAAAATTTGTACTAAACTTGTGTATAAAACATAAAACTATCTATAATTATATGCTAATTTTTTTTTCTACTGTCTGAGTTAAGTGCTCAAAATTTGGAAAACCATTCATATTGACTACTAAGATGGCATCACACTATTTTTAAAATGGCCAACCTACACCCTCATCTAAATAGAATGTTATTGTCTTAAACTACTTTATCAGTAACATATGGGTGTGACATGTGATCAACTAAGCAAAATTTGTCTTTTCATGTTTTTGTAATGAACTATTTTAGTGTATTCTCTTAGACAAATACTATGTATTCCCCCTAGTTTAAGGAGATTTTTGAATCTGACATAATAACTTATCTCAAAAAATGAAATTTATGAAACATGTCATAGAAAAGTTTGAAATATGGAGTAATAATGATAACATTAGAGAGCATGGCATCATTATAGATAAAATGGGAAATGTAATAATTTAAGATGCATATAAAACTAAGAATGCATAGTGTTATGTTGAGATACATATTATAAATTAAGCATGTAGTGAATAATGATCATATATTGATCATTTAAAACTGATATAGATAAACTTAGGGAAGATGTGTGACACTCATCATGGCATTGAATAACTAGGAAGATGCATGATGCCCACCATCACATAAAAATTAATTAAACAAGAGTTATGGACATGATACCCACACACATAAAATTACACAAGACACACAAGAAGAAGGCTAAAGGTCCATATATAACGTACATGTTTAAATTTAAATCACACACATAAAATCACATAATAAGGCTTAGAGTCACAATCAAAGACATGTCAAAATGTCCATAATACAAAATAATTAGAATACACACAAAAACATGAAGTAAGAATGCAAACAAGAAAATAATGCATAATTAATTGAAGTTGATACACATAAGTAACTTGTAACATCATGATATTTAATAAATTAGGTATCTGGTAATATAACAATGTTAATGTAAGTGAGAAATAATGATATATTGTGTGTAATGTATTGAACTAAAGTATGATCAATGGGTATGGTCATAGAAAAATAAAACTTATGTAAAAGTATTCCTCTATTGAACTTACTAAGAAAGAAATAAGTTGAAAAATACCTATGAATAGTTTGAATCTAAGAAATTAGATGATGTGTTCATTGGTACAAGTCCACTAAAATCAAACACAAAGGTAGTGCATTAATATCTTAGTTATAGTTTTTTTTTTTTTTTTGAGTAAATTTTTTAGGTATGAGATAATATCACCACTTAAAACTAAATTTGGAAGTGAAAACATGTATATTTTCCAACTCACTCAAGTACACTTATGAATCATATTTGATATAAAACTCAAAATAAAGTATTATATATGATTATTACAAAATCAAATGATGTAAATGAACTAGATATAACTTGCATAGGTCCTAGTTTTTAGGATTTTCTGGAATATTGTATTTTTTTATTTTTGCATATATGAAATGTGATAATATAAAAATAATTTATTTCATCCAAGGGATGTGGATAACTGAATAGTACACCCAAGGGATGTGGGTAATTGAATGGTGGATTTAGTGGAATATTATTGACTTCTAGACATTGAATCTTGTCAAATTGCCATAGATCATCATCATTGTGATCATCATACCACTCATGCTCTATGATTATGGACTTATCTTAACTTTGAGGCCTTATATTTTAGATAAGAAGACTCACATGTATTTTTTGGATAAATCAACTTTGAGGTTTGTGTATCATTTATGAATCTACAATTGTTATCAATACCATCATCTTACATTTATGTATCTATGATTTTAATCAATACCATCATGAATAATATGAATTATTCTATCATCAAATTTGAATGTAATACAATGTTTTAACTCATCAAATGTGGCTTCCATTTTATGTAACCATAGTTGACCCAATGTAGCATTTATCTGAGTTCTTGCTTTCATACTCAAAAATAATGTGTCTACAACTTTGGTACCACATGTAACTAGTACTATAATATCTCCTATTGAATCTTAGAAATATATATTTATTTCCAAATCATATTTATCATTAAATATGTGTTGAATAAATGAAAGTGTGTGTATATTTGGCTTTGCATCCTCATCAATTTGCACATTATATCGATATTCATTCTCAATAAAATCCTGAATAGTCAAGGGATTCATTCCTTTTAGAATGATTGCATTTTTTACATATTTAAACCTAGTTTTAATCCATAAGAGATTTTAATTTGGGTTTTATAATCCAAATAGTTCCTTTATCCTAATATTTTTGGATTTTATGTTGTAATACTAAAGAAGTATCAGTGGCATGTCCTCCTATTCTATGAAAATTAAAAAATGAATTTTCTTCTTGATTTGATAATATACTAGTATATCTATACCTTACTTTTGGAAAATAAATTAATTATCTTTCAATAACATTATTAACATGGCATGTTATCTATCTTGTGCATTGTTATCTTGGATTCTAATAACTAGTTTTATATACACGATCTCCACATTTCTTATAATATATGAATGGTGATCTATTTGTGCCTATAATGCATTGATCTATGTATTTTGCCTCATTATTTATATGAATTCTAGTTTTGAAAAAGATAATAGTCGATGGTACACCTAATAAAATATTATTCTATATAGTATATATGTTGCAACAAAGATTCTTTCCTTTGTCAACATATGAAGTCATTTTTTTATTTTATCAATGTTCATCAGGATGATTGCTTTTTAATAATATTTGTATTCACCAAGGGCAACTCATGTAAAATTAAAATCACACAAATAAAAAACAATGTTCATTTGAATTACATTTATATCATCATTAGAACTAGTATCAAAATCATGTTTGATATCGTTTATAGAAATGAATTTTGGAACTTCTATATTTACTAATAAAGTTAATTCTTTTACATCATCCTCTTGTTATACCTTTTTAGGTGAATGTTATTATTCTAAAACACACACACACACACACACACACACACACACACACACACACACACACACACACACACACACACACACACACACACACACACACACACACACACACACACACACACACACACACACACATTCACTTTTTGGTCATTTTTGTTGAATTATCCAACCTCATATGCATTTGATATATAGGCATGATCTTTGATGGTGGAACTATAATAGATTAATGTGATTTTGATTGTGATTGATTATTAGTAGTCAATTATATAATATTACAATCTTTTAATGGTTCAAGGAATGTATATAAGTATTCATCATATATAAATTTGACACACCAATGTAAATTAGAATGTATGACTTTCATTGCATGTATCCATGGCTTACCTAATATAAAATTATAGTGAAAATAATTAGGCATTACTTGAAACTAAGTAGATAAGGTTTTGGGTCCTACCTTGATATCTAAAGTGGTAAAAAATATAGATTAGTGAGGCACATCATCAAAACGTTTGATGTTCATAAATGTCTTTTGAATAGAAGCCATATTGATATATACAGTGTTTGTAAAAATGTAATATAACAAATATTCAAACCTGAGCCATTATCTATCAAAATCCTCTTTATTATTATAATTTTATTTTGAACTTGTATAAAAAATGGAATATTATGGTCAATAGTAAAATATTTTAAATAATTTTGGATAAAATTGTGTCAAATTTTATAGATAAAACTATGTCAAATTTTTTAATAGTAGAGTAGGTAGGAAAATAATTATTTCCAAAATGTATAACATCCTAAATATCCTTCAAAGTATTTACAATAGATGGAAAAAATAAGGTGCTATGTCATGATTCATATGTGTTTGATTCAAGGCTTGATATAAAATATCCTTGAAAATGGTTAGCTTCTGAAGCAACTCTAACATAGAAATATTATATAGTTATTATTTAACTAATCGATAATATCATACCTTTTATATTTATAAATTGGTCCCATTGGATTAGTTTGGAAATGGGGAGTAATTTATTTAATTTGTTCCTCTTGTCTTGCTTGATGAGGTAACCAACCTCATATAGTGACAACATCTCAGACCATATTATATACTAGAAGTATAAGGAAAATAGTAAAATAATTATATAAGATAAGATAGTTGTGAGGTCTAGGGCTAGAAGGAACAAAAAGAACCATTTCAAACCATTTAACATTTAGTATCACTAGGTGATAACTCAAATTGAGCCATGTAATAATAAGCATCACATAAGTATGCATTATTAATCTCTTGATTGATATGGGATTTTATCTTTTCATTAAAATTATGCATCCATGAACTTACTTGAAATTGAAATATTTTGTAGAGGTAAACAACATGCAAGGAGACAGAGATGGTTATAATTCTACTTCAATTGTTGCAACCTCTATTTCCCATGATCATGTCTATTGTTTTTAATTTCAAATTCCTTGGCCTATTATTTTTAGGAATTGGCCTATGGATACTTGAGTGGCCTTTGTAGCCTCATAATTTTTTTGGATGTGGTTTTTTTTCTTGTTCTTTTGTAGTTATTTTTATTTTCTCTTCCTACTTGAAAAATACTAATTTATATTTCAGTTTATCCTCCTTATATATTCTTTCATCCTTAGTATTCCTTTATAAATAAGTTGTAAAAGGCCTATGACTAGTTTGAATATGAGAAAGTAGAGCATGTGTTCATTGTGACAAGTTTGCTGAAATTGAACATGAGGGAAGTGCATTAATGTCTCAGTTAGAGTTATTTTGTTTGTGTAAAGTTTTTAGGTCTGAGATAGTATCACCACTTGTAACTACATTTGTAAATGATAACATGTTTGTTTTGTAACTCACTCAAGTATACTTGTGAATCATACTTGATATACAACTCAATATAAAGTACTATATATGATGAGTACAAAATCAAATGATGTAAATGAACTATATATAAAATGCATCGGTCTTAGTTTTTAGGATTTTCTAGATATTCTATTTTTTTATTTTTCATATATGAAATGTGATAATATAAAAATAAGATAGTGCATCCTAGGGATGTGGATAGTTAAATAGTGCATCTAAGGGATGTGGATAATTGAATGGTGAATTTGATGGAATATTATTAACTTTTGGACATTGAATATTGTTAAATTACCATATACCATTGCCATTTTGATCATCATACCACTCATTCTCTATGATTATGGCCTTATCTTAACTTTAAGGCTTTTTGGATAAGAAGACTCACATGTAGTTTTTGGATAAATCAACATTGAGGCTTATGTATCATTTATGATTCTATGATTATTATCAACACCATCATCTTAAATTTATGAATCTATGATTTTCATTAATAACATCATGAATAATATGAATTATTATATCATAAAATTTTAATGTAATATAATTTTGTAATTTATCAAATGTGGCTTCTATTTCATGCAACCATAGTTGACCCAATGTAGCATTTATTTGAGTTCTTACTTTCACACCAACAAAAAATGTGTCTATAACTTTGGGATCACATGAAACTAGTACTATAATATATCCTATTGAATCTTGTAAATATATATATCTTTTTAAAAATTATATTTATCATGAATAATGTGTTGAATAAATTAAAGTGTGTATATATTTGGATTTGTGCCCTCATCAATTTGCACATTATATCGATATTCATTCTAAATTAAACCTTGGATAGTCAAGGGATTCATTCATTTTAGAACAATTTTTTTTTTTGCATTTTTGACCCTACTTTTAATCCATACTAGATTGTAGTTTGGGATGTATAATTTGAATAGTTCCTATATGCTAATATTTTTGGATTTTATGTTGTAATGCTAAAGAAGTATCAATAGCATGTCCTTTTATTCTATGAAAATTACAAAATAGTTTTTCTTCTTGATTTGATAATCTGCTAGTATATCTATACCTTACTTTTTAAAAATCAATTAATTCAATGTCAAGTAACACTATTAGCATGACATGTTATCTATATTGTGCACTCTAATCTTGGATTCTAATAATTGGTTCTATATACATGATCTCCATATTTTTTATAATATATAAATGGTGATCTATTTGTGCCTATAATGGATTGATCTATTATTTTGCCTCATTATTTATATAAACTCTAGTTTTTACAAAGATAATAGTTGATGGTACACCTAATAAAATATTATTCTATATAGTATTTATATTACAACATATATTCTTTCCTTCATCAACATATGAAGTCATTTTTTTATTTTATCTATGTTCATCAAGATGATTTTTTTTAATCATATTTGTATTCGTCTGGGCCTACTCATGTAAAATTAAAACCACACAAATTAAAAAAATGTTTATTCGAATTACATTTATATCATCATTATAACTATCATCAAAATCATCTTTGATATCATTTATAGAAATAAATTTTGGAAATTCTAAATTTACTAATAAAGGTAATTATTTTATATCATCATCTTGTTATACCTTTTTAGGTTAATGTTATTATTCTAAAACATATATATATTTTAATTTTTTGATCATTTTTGTTGGATTATCTAACCTCATATGTATGCATTTGATATATAGGAATGATCTTTGGTGGTGGCACTATAGTAGATCAATTTGCTTTTAATTATGACTGATTATTGGTAGTCAATTCTATCATCTTAAAATATTTGAATGGTTCAAGGCATGTATATAAGTATCCATCATGTATAAATTTGACACACCAATGTAAAGTAGAAGATATGACTTCCATTGCATGTATCCATGGCTTACCCAATAGCAAATTATAGTACATATGATTAGGCATTACTTGAAAATGAGTAGATAAGGTTTTCAGTCCTATGTTTATATCCAAAGTGGTAGAACACAATGCTTGGTGAGGCACATCATCAAATCCTTTGATGTTCATAAATGTGTTTTGAAGATAATCCATATTGATATACAATGTTTGTAAAATGTAATATAATAAATATTCAAACTTGAGACATTATCTATCAAAACCCTCTTTATTATTGTAATTTTGTTTTGAACTTGTATCAACAATGGAATATTCTAATCAATAGTAGACTATTTTAATTTTTTAATAAAATTATGTCAAATTTTCTAGATAAAACTGTCATATTTTTTAATAGTAGACTAGGTAGGAAAATAATTATTTCTAAATATAAAACATCCTAAATATCCTTCAAAGTATTTATAACAGATTAAAAAAAGTAAGGTTCTATGTCATGAGTCATAGGTGTTTGACTCAAGGATTGATATAAAATATCCTTAAAAATGGTGACCTTCTGAAGCAACTCTAACATAGAAATATTATCTAGTTATTATTTAACTAATTAATAATATCATACCCTTTATATTTATTAACTGGTCTCATTAGATAAGTTTGAATATGGGGAGTAATTCATTCATTTTTTTCCTCTTGCCTTGCCTCATGAGGCACCCAACCTTATCTTGTGACAATAGCTTGAACTGTAGGATATACTAGAAGTATAAGGCAAATAGTAGAAGTGTGATATGAGCTAAGATAGTTTTGAGGTCTAGAATTATAAGGACCAAAAGGAACCATCTAAACCCTTTAACATATTGTATCACCAAGTGACAACTCAAATTAAAACTTGAAAAAATAAGCATCGTATAAGTATGCACTATTAATCTCTTAATTGATATGGCATTTTATCTTTTCATTAAAATTATGCATCCATGAACTTATATGAAATTGCAATATTTTGTGGAGGCAAACAACATGTAAAAGAGAAAAAAAAAAACTTTTGAATAATAAAAGGTAAAAGAGGAGCACACAATGTAACCATAATTATTAATGAAGCATGCAGTAGAAACCACTAAGATAGTGGGAATAAATCAAAACCAACAACTATTGTCCACATATCAAGGCTCAAAATCTACTCAAGAAGGTTCACAAGAGGAGGCACCTCAACATAGGCCCAAATATTTATCCAATGGTATTGGGATATCCCCACATCATCCACACAATATAAAGCATTTTATCTTCTCATTGCATAGATCAAGAAGGCACATGTGATATCTATGAATTACACTTTGGATCTAGATACAACAGTGCATGAATTATCTCTTAATGTTTCCAACTTCTACTTGCTAAGTAAATTGAAGGCAAAACTACCTTTGAAGATTCAATTATGTATAAGGATTTAGCCTTGGATAAATAAGTATCTTAGCTTTGGGAGGACAATGACTATCTTCACCTTTGGCTCACCAATGTGAAATAAATCATTAATAACACTTACCTTGTATTGGTCACCCATGTCCTAGGTGACCAAGTGATGTCCAAAAAGAAATAGTTCTTAGCTCCATTATTATAGTTAATAAAGGATTTTATTGTCATAAACAAGAAAATACTTCACACTCAAGGGTAAAACATTAAAGAAAATATAAACATACTTTTTGAGATCTTGGAAGAATATGAATAAGTTTTGGATATGGTTATAGGTCAAGCCAAAAAAATCACACAAGGCATGCTTGATTGGAAGCAATAACTCACCAATTCATTATTTGAGGCTAAATTAGAGTTTAATAAGGTAGATAAAGCCAAATCAATGATGGAAAATAATTTTTATACCTATGAAATAATGAACATCACACTAAATTGGTTAATTTAATCACATGACAATGTCATGTAAAAGTTGTAGATATGGAAAAATGAGATACTAAGAAGAAAACTTTCTAGTGTTCAAATGCATAGGCATGAAAATAGACTAGAGGAGTAATCCTAAGATATATAAATCAAAGTTTTAAACACTAGGGAATTGATCACCATCATAGAAGATGAGTATACTCAAAATTTGATGGTGTCCCAAGTCCCACTATGCACAATGCTCACTATGGTGCAAAAATTTCTAATTGACTAGAAAATAATTAAATAGTATTTATCACATCTAAAAATATCTATATCATAGATTGTTGAGGATTCATAGTTCATTCTTGAAACATGTGCTCCATCGAAGAATGATGACTATGATTTAATAGCCATAAATTTAACAACAACCTCCTTCACCACAAATTTTACAACGTCGACTTATTATTTCACATCTCAATTAGAACCAAAATCAAAACACCCACCATATTAGTTAATCTAGAATTGGCCACCACCTTCTTAGTAGGTATTGTGCACACTTAAAATTTCATAATTTTGAAGATTTTTTTCACACTCTAGTAGGATGGCCTTAAGAATTATGAGTGGGGCTAGGTCAGATTAAAAACTATTTATAGAAGCCACTTGTTTAGGATAATCTATCAAAAACCTATAAGGGTGGTAGACTAGTACACTACTTAGTTTGAAAACCTAAAAGGGTAACTGAGTAGTGTACAAGGGGTAAAAATTGGTAAATGACACATTGAGTGATTATTGTAACTTATGACTCTAGTTAATTTCCTCAACATAGTTTTGTTTTAGCACATGACACACTTTTTACAACTTTATCTTAGGATATGGTAACTATTTAAGTCTAGAAATTTTTTGGGAGTAGAATAGGGATATAATAATTATAGTGTAATTGGTGGACATGTGTGTAATTATCACTATTTTTTTTTGTGTATCTCTTCTTGTATACATTCAACACATGGAAGAATAACAATAGTCTTTAGACTACAAAGATTATTTACTTTGGATGTAGTGAAAGGTTGGAATATGAAGTAGTAGTGCGTTGTAAAACTCTAAATGTAGAACACAATTTTATTATACAATGGTTCTGATGTGATAGAGATTAATATGAATTTATTAAATGGTTTCTCTTGAGGTTTATTTTATCATTGTTGCATACATAGTGAATGCCCTATTTGTCTGAATTTATTAAGCATGTAAATTATTTTGCACGTTTAGTACCTATTAAATATGTGTTTTAGGCATAAATATATATACTTTAACTTTTGAATGGATTAATTTAGTCTGATTTTTTTTATGTTGTATACTTTCATCACAATTTACATAGTTATCCTTGTATTAGCATGTTATGATGGGTTTTCTAGGAACCTCTGATAACATATCAACAAGACAAGGAGGTATTAATCTAGTAGCAAAAGTAGGAAGAAGAAATGAATATTAAGGATGAAACAATAGATAAAGAGGCCAAACTAAAACATAATAAATAAGTCTTTTCCAAGTTGGAAGAGAAAAGAAAAATAGTTGTAGAAGAAAAAGAAAAAAACACACATCTAAAAAAATTGTGAGGTTTAAAGAGGAACAAGAAAAGAAGCTATAGAATGAGGCTACAAATAACACTCAAGTATCCATAGGACAATTCCAAACAATAGTAATCCAAATAAGTCTAACTCAACAATAGAAACAAGGATCATGGGAAATATAGGTTGCAACAATTGAAGCATAAGTGTAAGCATCTGGATATTTTGCACATTCAAGGTCAAAAAAAGGATAAACCTAGGAGGAGGATACATTACAATAAAATAAGTCTATCAAATTCTAGTGGATGGATATCCAAAAACTAGAACTATGATGCACCATTTGTTCCATTTCTATTGTAAAGATTAAGGAAATAACTAATAATCCCTATTTTATTTGTGACACAACTAGCCCTATCTACTTTAATCTAAGAATTTGTTTTGGATGCTTCAAATTTTTCATCTACAAAGTAGATTGAAGGTGGTGTAGCATTTCAAAGATCCATGATACAAGGCAACCAATATTGAGAAAAAAATACTCAATTACACATGGAGAAAATTAAGTTGAAATAAAAATTAGCCAAAATGTGCAATATGATTGATGACACTATAGAACATTAGTTCAAAATTTTTTAGGGGACCAATTCATGTTGAAAGAGAATTACTTCATTATTCTCCTCATGAGGTTATATTAATATTGATTTGTAACACGGTGACTTTAGGACATCAAAACTAAATTCTAAAAACTATGTAATAAAATTAAAGAAATATTTGATTTGTTAGATGAGTAAAAATAGGTTTTAGACATCATTTTACTACAAGGTACACATATTTATAGGAAAATGCTTGTCTAAAAGGAAAAAATTAAAATGTGTGGAAGGATATTATGCTAGATTTGTCCTAGGTAGATAAATGAAAGATGATAATGGAAAACCAAGCATCACCGACTAAAATATAAAATGATTTGCAAGAATCTCTTATATTAATAGATAATGTCATGGTTAAGATGCACATTTGGGAGATAGATATGTTACACAACATGTTCATGGGTATGAAAATGAAATGACATGTTGATAGAGTTGAGTAGATTGTGCAAGGCATATAATGGAAGTTTATGATACATATTCTAATTATTTCCATTGTAGACAATGATGATTCTCAAACTCCCATGCAAATATAATCTCTCCTTCACATGTTATTAAACAGGGTCATGAGCATCTTGGTAGATTAGAAAACATATAAGAAATATTTGACAAATCTTGACAATTCCATCTAAGAGATCATCGATGAACCCAATGACATTCCAACTTTCGAGCTTATATTGTTTATTCATGCAAAGAAGGATTCTTAGGTAATCCAACCTTTTCCTCAACATCAAACTCATACAAAATAATTTTTTATGCCATTGTCTACAAATTCATCATTAGTTACCTAGTTATCTCAAGATAACACTTCCTAGCATCATAAAATATGCCTCATCCATCATAGTAAGGTATTAAAACCTTATAATTTTGATCAAATTTTAAATATTAATTTTTTTTGTATATAATAATATTTTTGAGTGGGTCCAAGAAGGTTGAAAACCCATAAGGGAAACCTCATATTTATTCCAATATATTCATAACCTATAAATGTTTATAGGTTGGTATGTTACTTAGTTGGAAACCCAAAAGGAAGGCTACGTAGTGTGGAAAAAGTAAAAAATGAGACTTCGAGTGAAACTACAACCATTACTTCTTGTCTGACACATCAACTCAACTTAGGGCAAATCCATTAACTCTAATCAGTGGTACTTTTATATAATGGTTATCTCAAAATAAGATAATTATTTAAGTTTGATAAAGTGTTAGTAGGGAGATGTGAATGATAATTTGTACACTTTTTTGTAAAATAAGTGACAAGTGTATGACATAGTGTATTATTTATATATAATGGTTTGATGTAGGAAAAATAAGCACATAGAATTTGAATGATTCCTTTGATCCTAAAAATGAAAGGTCATGAAAATAAAATGTCGCAATCTCTTCACAACATTATATATACTCTAATTTTCTAAATAAAAGGTTGGAATATAAAAGAGATCAATCTATGGTACTTTTTAATTTAGTAATTTGTTGTCAAGTTTCTCTCATATGTATATAAGTATTAGTTGAATTGATTACATTTTCATTGAAAATGAATGTATTCTTGTTTACTTTTATCCTTAAATTTGTTAAATGGTAAATTGTTAATAAGTGCACAAACATTAATGGTGAGCTAGAAGAATGCTTATTGTATGAATCTACATTGTGTTTAGCCATATCTTGGCTAAAAATTATGAGAATTATTCAGATTCTCATTGTAATAATGTTTTTATACTATAAAAACTAGCTTGTCCATATGAGTGATTCTAGGTACTGATGCTAACATCAATGTCACTTCTTACATACCTTCACCATACATGTCTTGTGTGTACACATATGTCTATTATTTGTCACTATCTCACATATACATGCTTCCTATGAGTCTAATACTCCCATTTTACTATCACTCACCTATAAGAACCTCTTATTCTATTAAAAACTAGCTAAATATCTTACTCAAACATATCCATATCATTAGATCCATATGCCTATCTCTTGGACACTAATGCTAGGCTCAAATGGTTTTGTTGATGAATATGACCTATTGTGATGTTAGTGACCCTTGCCCAAAAATAGTTGCTTTTCAAAATTAAATCATTCCTATGGGTTGGACTTTTTTACTAGTGTGTCTTTGGTGTGATAAATTCATTAAATGGACTCATGTAAATACAAATAAAAACCACACTTATCATTCACTTTGAACTTATTTATTAAGCATATATACACTATTTCAATTTGAGAAAATTGACCTTATTCTTCCTAAATTATAAATAAATTAATAGGAGAAGTCATTAACCAATTATGAAGCACAGTAAGTAAGGTCGAGATGGCATATTGTCATGTACTAAAATCCATATTCTAGGTACATTCATATATTAAAGGAGCACAAATTCACATTCACATTAGGTAGGTCTCCTATAGAGTCTATGTTTCTTTCTAGGGTCTTCAACTTTATATCTTGAGGTTTCATTTTTAGACTTAATTTATGAATTTATCCTTGGAATCACTTCCTTTGTTATAGGGTATTTATTTTAAACCCTAGTAATTAATTATAGCTATCATATTCAGTTAAGGCTTCATTCTTTCATTTCTTACCATATTATGATTCATGATAAGATGAAGTGTTAGTGATATGGATTGTACAAATAATCAAAATTGTATGGCTACATATACACAACATGATTCTAGACCTTTCTCATGGTTCATTATCATCTATATTTATTTCATGATCCCTCATGCAAATTATCCTATATTTTCAAGCTAAGGTGTTGTTAATTATTTTGACCATAAGTAAAATAAGTCAACCCCCTATAGTTTAAAACATATATAAAGGTATAATAGGGTCAAAATGTATTTAATGGTCTGAGATAGGGGTCTTATAATGTGTATCTAGACTTGGTCATAGTCAATTTTAGTCTTAGGCCATTTTATGTCACTTAAGGTCACTTTTGGGGCCATTTATGAAGATTTTACAGTTTTCCATTGTAGAAAAGTGTATCAAGATGTCATTAAATGTCCCATGTGTTAGTATAAGTTAGATATACCATTTCATAACTAAAAATTTGTAGGTTTTTATGTTAGAACAAGAAAATAGTTGAAAAAAGAGGAAATTTGGGAAATTATATAGTTTATGTAAGAGTGTGTCAGGATTCTACAGTGACTCTTCAACTCTTATGAACTCAATCTCATGATTTATTATGACCTAAAATCATTTTTATCCTCCATCACTCTTCATTGCATGCAAGAAAAGTCAACCAGTTTTGGTTTACTATGAACAACAAGATTTGAATCAAATCAAATACACTTAATGGGAGGTATTACTCCTTGTCTATTTAAAATTCATGGTAGGAAATCTAAGATTGGTGTACTAGGATTTATGAACCAATTCAAAGAGTGTTAGTCACTTTTTTTATATGCTCATCCCCATACCATATAGGTTTCCTCTTTATTTGAGTTGATCTATACAAAATAGGCACTCTACATAGTGTTGGAGAGTGTGGACACTCTTCTCACATGGTTATTAACTCAATTTTCATGTGTGAGATGAAATATAAAATCATAAGTATCCCATTATACTAGTGGGATACTATAACATAGTCTATAGATGGTTTCATCATTTGAAGAAGTTCATATCCCTATTTTCACCTCATAACAATGTAAATGAAAGGATATAATGTTGTGTTTATATTTATTTAAAAGTGATCATCCTCCTCCAATGGTATGTGGCCTCAAAATAATCTGTAGGAAGATAACATAGTCAGAAACATGATATAATAGACTTCTTTACAAATAAGCACCTATAGTCATGGTGGTAACATATGAGGATTTCAAGGTGTTACAGATATTTATAAGTTAAAAGCATTGGTTTGAGCTTTTCCAAAGTTTATAAGTTGGTTTTAAGAACCAAACTAACACTTATAGTCTTGGACCATATCTTCACTTTTAGGTTTCTTGTATGTGCATCCATAGGTGGTTCCCATAGAGGCTAAGTAGAGTTAGAGCACAAGTGTTGGAGCTTGTTAGAGAGAACCATCAAGTTTGATAACATTGAGAGTGTTATAATGTCAATAATATGGTCATAAAGTGGTTAATAAACTTGAAACCATGTCCATATTTTTAATTAGTCACTTCAAGGACATGTTACGTTAACATCTTCAAAATAAGGATGTTGCCTTGTAATTGACCCTCTCATTCTAGAGTATCTTTAGAATTGTTCTAGCCTAGATGTTTTCATGATATAACCTAGGCCTGGGGGAAATACTTTGATGTAGAGGATATATTGATTAACCATGGGAAGGTGATATATCAAGGTTTCCAATTCAAGCCATTTTCCACTATAGACACTCAGCCATCTACAGTATTCTTGAAAAATAAATAGTCTCATGGTGCAACATGATGGAGTGGTAGTTTATAAAGCATAAATGACCTTATATGATGATAAATAGTAATATTGGACCAAAGATTAATTTAATGGGTTGTTTTTTAGGTTTTAATGGAGAATATCACCTATATGGGTCATATTTCTGTCAGAATGATCATGTACAGTTTGATTGTAGCGTGATAGTGCACTAGAACATGGAAATTTAGTCTTGGCATAAATATTTAGGCATGATATTTGAATCAAGATAGTTGGGAGATGTTATAAATAATTATAATATGAAAAAAATAATGAGATAAATGGTCTAACATGGAAAACACCTATGGGCATATCCTTTTTCTAAATGCCACCTACAATACACAGTCTGCCAACTAGGACTAATCAAATGAAGGGTACATGTTGAGAAGGTTGGCAAAGAACATGAGTGTGAATCATGTTTTAAATTATATTATTGGTGATTTAATTATATTTATAATTGTCTTAGAAAAAATAAATATGGTATAGAAAGGTGAACCAAATATGTCTAACCTTGCATATAGAAAATCATACATAGTTAGTCTTGAGTGCTAGTTTGGAGAGATTTGAGGAATTAGAAGAAGTTGGGATGTTGGACATGTTTGAGAGTACCTTTAAAACTATGATACAAAATTCACATGATACTTATAGAAAGGAAACATGGTAGAAAGGTTTTCAACCTTCAACATATAGTCTTAACTCAAAGTCTCTACACAGTCATTGCCATACAAAGACTACCTTCGAGTTTGAAACATTTGAAGGTGATGGGAGAGTGATAAAAATTTTTAATTTTGTAAATATAGGTTCATAAAAATTTTAATCCTCTCACATATTTTATTTGTATTAGAAGATAGGATAAGTTCCCTTTATTCTATCTCAGATAGAGGGCACTCTTAGAGAGTAAAAATTATAGGTTTGACATGAAGAGGGTAAGGAAATGAGTCGAGAGATCTTGGGAGACTTGAAGAATGATATTTTAAGTGTTATAAATATGAACCAACATATAAAATACCTTTTAATATTAATAAACCACTCAGAGGTGGTTATGAGAAACTATGTATAGACCAAGCCTATTAGGCCTAGACTAGGCCTAAAGCCTTAATGGGGTCTCAATATCATTTTTGAGGAGGTATGGAATGAATCAAATTATTTGGTTTTAGATAAGTTCCATTGCTCCAAGAAACTTTTTAGGTGACCATTTGGGTGATGGTTCTACCCCAATTGGTGGTACAACTTCCAAGAGCCATAACTTTTGCACCATAGCTTTGTTTGACTCCCTATTTGAACCATTGGAAAGATAAGAATGAGGAGTACACAATGATATGGAATGGATAAATTATAAATGGTTTTTATCCCTTGATATTCCAATGTAAGTGTCCTAGATTTTAAATTTAATAGTGCAGTTTAAAAATAGTAAGTTTTTAAAAATAGTAATTTATCGAATTCTATAATGTTGTAAACCATGGAAGTCAAACCACTTAATCTCACTCAATATTGGAGAGCTTCCATATCCTCCTCCTACCTTCAAAGTATGTATAAAAATAGATGTATCCCAAAAAGGCAATAAAACATCTCTTCTCAGAGATAGGCATATGTTTGGATCTACAAATTTGATCAATAAAACATCTCTTCTCAAAGATAGCATTATTAAATTTGTGTTATTATTTTTTCTTGAATTATTTTTCAACCAAAGCTCCTGAGTCTTGGACCACCCATAAAGGGGTCATTTTTAGCTAAAACCTACTTCAAGATATGTAGAATACACTCCCAAGTTTGAGAAGCGAACTTCAAGATATCACAATAGTAAAAACGCTTAGCATGGAGGCCTAAGGAGTTAGTATCTATTTAATAGGGTCCATAACATGATTTTAGTGGTATTTTTCTAAGGTTTCAATGTCAGGATTGTATAAATAATATTTAAGAGTCAAAACCACCTAAAACTCTCTAAAACCCTTACTTAAGATCCAATAGGAAATAAGTGAGTAAAGATGCATTAAATAGGGATAAATTAACCTATAATTGTGTTTTGGGGTTCAATAAAACTCTCTAAAGATCCATTCCATCTAGTTGGTTCCTACCCTACTTATACAGATCAAGTACATAATAGGCTTTCTTGATAGATTTTATGTTTTTTTCATGTTTAGAGGAGAGTTGGAGGATGATAATAAATTTGGAAGGTCAATGAGGACCTAATATAACTCTTTATTCCCATTTATTACTTTAGATAAGAACACAAATACCTCTGCTAAGTCTTTCACTTCCAACAGTCTATGGAAGACAATGAGAATGGAGGATGACCACCAAGTGAGAAAGTGACAAGTCTAATTGGGAGATGTTTTAAGGTCTGATTAATCAATTTAAAGGAAATGGGAATATTTATAGGTGTCATAACATCCCTTAAATGGATTATACTAAGAAATTGAAGGACCTTTTAGTGACAAATATGAGAATAAGGCCTAGAAGACTAGAGATGGCGATTGCAGATGATGAGAACAAGTGTCCATAAGAATATGAGTAGTTAGGAACCAATATGATTCATTTTTAATATGTCTTATAACCAATCCTTGATAGTGAATAGGTTTCATCTCTCCCTATTCTGGTTTGGAGGGATCAAGAGAGGCATGATGATGAAGGCAATTTCAAGAAGTTAATTAAAAGTATCCTACTCTAGTTTTAGGGATCTTGTCTAAAGAGACCTTTCATGGTTTTTTTTATACTCCATCCTTAAAAAAATTTAAGTCTCTCTCTTATCTTAACATTTGTTCTTGTGACTCTTGAGCTTCATTCTTCTCTCTCCTCTCACACATTCTATAAATGCAATCCATTTTGGCTTTTGAATTCTAATTCCACATATAATATGGTGAAGCCTTACTAGCTTAATGTTGTACTTTGACTTTTAATAATACATTAAATCTAGTTTTTAATTCAAAACCATCTTTTCTAAGTGTGTAAAGTGATATATGGTGAATTCTAGTGATAAACAACTATCCTTCCCTTCTCTTTGTCCTTTCATGTTTGGTACAAGTATTTTTCACTTTAATAAATCATATGGAATGTATATAGTGTGTTCGATTACCTTCAAGTGTAAAAGTTCCATTAGTGTATGTAATATGATCTCTTGTCCACTTTGAGAATTTTCATGTATATCACCTCCATATTTGAAATACTAATGTTAGAGTATTTTAGGACTTTGAAGCTAGTGTTGTAGGTCATGTCTTTTACTGTAAGATTATTATGATCTTGTGGATATATTTCTAGTATATAATCCCCTTAGATTATTTTACTTTCATGTCTAACTCTACCCCTTTTCACAAAAACAATCAATTTATATATGTGATAAACACTTAAGTATCAATCTAGGGAGGTAGCCCTTAAACCTAGAGTTATACCTCTTCTATAGGCAACCCATATGACTAGAGTTATTCCAATGTTGCAAAAATATTGGAGTAGTATTGAACAATGTCCTTCAGGGTGAAATATTTGGTGATAATAATTTTGGCATGCCTAGTGGACTATTATCCTAAAGACAACTTGACAAGGTTAATATTGGTCTTGAAAACATCATAACCGCATATGGTGTTCTACTCAACATTTGGAAACTCTATTCAAGGTAAAATATAGTTATATATCATTATTTTATCATATTTTTGTGATCATACTTCATGGTATTTAATAAGTCATCTTCTAGTAGAGTTTTAAATCCCATCAATCCACCTCTTCAACCTGAACTTCTTCTTAAAGTTCAACATCCTCAGCCTATTCTACCTTCTGAAGAACAAGAGGACTTTTCTAGCCAATAATACCAAGAGAGTGAAGGAGAAATTGAGGAGAAAATGGATATGCAACATTCCTTCCCATCCTTTAACACTAAGAATCCCATCCATCTTGATGCATATGGTGACATTCCCCTAATGCCACAAAGAGTATTCCTACATTCAATGGTGAAGGTCAAGATGTCTCTAGTGAAAACATTAGATATATCTCAAATTTTTTAGCTTTCACAATGTCACTAAGGTTAACATTTTTATTAGACTCCTTTACATTTACCTTAAAGGGAAAACACTTTATTGGTATAGGACTTTACCAAGTGGTTATATCACAACTTGGGATGATTTTGGAGAGATGATAACTTAATGTTTTGAAGATAAGAATGATCACACATCACTCATTCATTAGTTAAATTTGATTCAAAGATCCCTTAAGGAGATAATACATGATTTGAATGAGATATTCCAAAGAACTTGGCATAGTTTTCCTCCTTCCATGAGACCATTTGTTAGCTTTGTGTTTCCAACATATTTTAGGGTTATTGGTACTAACATACCCATAATGTTCCAATCTATGGGTGGTTTCACTTTATTTGAAGCATATGATCTTACCATTAGATATGAAAATGGCCTCATACAAGATAGGAAGTTGCATCCAAAAGTGATTATGCCTGTACTAACAAATACTTTTGGTGATGTTCCAAGTGTTTCCCAAGTTCCTAATGCCAATGCCAAGCCTATAATTTCCCCTAAGAAGGCAAATGATTCCATGGATAAAGATGCAAGAATTTAGTTCTTGGAAGCTAGGCTTATGCAATAAAATATGAAAAAAGGTGTGAATCAAAATCCCTATTTTTATATTTAATAATATGGTCAACAATATCAACAATGAAGAGGTCAATGGAAACTTAATTTTAATAAGCCTACCAATGTATATAATCCTACTTCCACCTCCAACATAAGAACAATGGTACTAGTACATAGTAATATGATCCAAGGAGAGGAATGGAGACAAGGTTAGTTCATGTATGCCAATTAAGGTGGAGAGAAATCTATAGTTACTCAAGGAGGAGCCACTCCATAACTATTTGTAGAAGATTAAGTTCTAATGTAAGCTAATGAAGGATAGTAGCCTCAAGGAGTGAATTTTACTAATTTCTTGGTTATTTACACATGTGTCCTCAATCAAGGTAATTTTATTGTAGTAAACATTAATGCTAAGATGAATGCTTTAGGAGATTCTATGGGTATGCCTAAAATTTCAACTAGTCCTCCTATGAGGCCACAAGGCATGATTATAAGCATGAAAGTCCTACAACTCCTGCACCTCCTCCAAATTAGAATGTTGGAAGGAATTATCAAATTACTTCAATACCTAAAATTCTAACCACTTATTTTCCTCCAAGGACTAAATAAAATTTGAATAATCCTATTATAAACATTGTTGATTCATTTAAAAATGCTAAGGCATCTCTCTCTATTTGGGATGTCCTTCACATGCCTAGCCAAAAGGAACTCTTGCAAAAGTAGCTATCCACAATCCATGTTAGCCCTCCATCATCAAGCCATGGTAATAATAATGTTTCTCTTACCAATTATCCTAATAACATTGTATAACCCAATAGAAAATTTGAGAAACCTTCACCCTTTTACCTCACTCTCATTGTGAGGGATAAGCTTGTTCATAACTGCATAGTTGATGGTGGAGCTAGCACTTTAGTGATGCTTAAGGTTGTATCTAACAAATTGAGACTAAATTATGAACCATTTAGTAAAGGGGAGATAAAAATTGATGGTACACCTACTAAGTTAGTAATACTAGTCAAGAGTTTGAAAGTATTCCTTCATTATTGCCCAAGCTTCCCCATTCTTTAAGACATTGTGTTTATTGACTTACCTTCCCATTTTGCTATCTGCCTCTCAAGGGATTTCATAGCTAAGATAAGAGGTTACCTCTTAGCTGATTTCTCCTTCTTGGCCTTTAGGACAAGGTATGGAGAAAAGTTAAATATTAGAACTTAACAACTTGTAAAATTTCACATTGAGCCCTATGTATAAGCAAGCTCGCATTTGAATTATGTCATCGAGGATAAAGAGGAGTCTATTATGGATGATGATACATCTTCTAATTGAAATCATTTTTTATTTGTTTCTAGATGAATATGATATAGATGCTTATAAATATGATCCATATACTTACTTTGAGTAGACTAACCTTGGCACCTATATCATCCATGAGGGAGCATATGAGCAATCTGAGGTAAGTATTGAGCATTCTTTCTCACAAGCTATTGGAGGAAATTACTTGATTCATGTGTATGATGATGATAGTTTGAAAATCATGATAAATAAATATGGTGAGAATAACAATGTATTTATACTTGTACTTGATGAAGGAGCCCTTAAATATGGCATTCATGAGGAAGAATATGACATATTACAATGGTTTAATGCCATAAGTCAATATTTTGAGCAACTAGGTAAAACTATTCCTCCTCCTAAGAAGTGCATATCTGATCATAGGGTTGTTTATGAGACTAATAGGTAGGTTATTGAGTGTCATATTGAGCATGAAAGAGAGTGTCTTGTTTAGAATGAAGATGAGCATCAAATTTCTATGAAAGAGTTTGTAGTCATTAAATTTTTTTGTGAATCCACTGTCAAAGAGGTAATGGTCATAGAGAAACCTAGTGATGTCAAGGCAAACATGTTTGTGCTTGATGAATATTCAAGACCTCAATGATGATGAATTAATTTTAGATGTGATGGAATAAAAATAAAGTAAGCTTGATAGACTTATACATCAATTATACCATGCCGAAGAAGAATTTGAATTTGAGGTAACTTTGATCATTCCTAATTTCAACATGAAGAACACCAAATGGATATGACAAAGATCAAGTAAATTGTAAACCCAATTAAGATTATTTGAGGGCTAAATAGAACATCCTTGATATCTCATAGTATAAAAATTGTAAATAAAAGAAGAACCAAGGATGATAAACTATTTCACCATCAACATGAACAATTATTTATTGACAAGCGTGCTTTACATGCTAGGTTGCTTTCATGGAACATAAAGGATATAAGAGGAACTATATTTGGCCCTAGTTGAATCATGGTGAGTTTTTCTTAACCTCAATATTGAGGTCTTGTAAATATTAGGATAGGTGTATCTTTACTTCTATTGTGTGTGTGTTCCATAAATATTCTTGAAAACACATGTGTGTTTCCTTTAGAGTTTTATTTTGTGTGTATTTTCCTAATTATTAGTGTGTGTTCAAAGTCAACTGAGTGTGAAATGAGTACATATGTGACTCCATATACCAATGAATATGAGTAGGCTATTGGTCTTTGGCATAGCTAGCTCACCACCCCTAGGAAATCACTAAGAATGTTGATTATTTTGACCACAAGTCAAAATAAGTCAACCCCCTATAGTTGAAAACTTATATATGAGTTTAATAGGGTCAAAATGTATTCCTCGCTCCTCGATATGGGTATTATAATGTGTATCTAGCCTTGATCATAGTCATATTTATTCCTAAGTCATTTCATGTCACTTAAGGTCACTTTTGGGGCTATTTATGAAGCTTTTACAATTTTCCATAGTATATAAGTGTCTCAAGATGTCATTAAAGATCCCATGTGTTAGTTGAAGTCAAATATACTATTTCATATTTGACAATATATAAGTTTCTACATCAAAACAAAAAAATAGCTAGAAAAATAGGAAGTTTGGGTAGTTATACAATTTGTACAAGAGTGTGGTAGGATTCTACAGTGACTCTTTAATTACCCTAAACTCAATCTCATGATTGATTAGCTTTGAAACACCTAAAAAGGGATTAAAAGTATTTTGCTTCTTCATCACTCTTCTTTACATGTAATAAAAGTCAACCCATTTTGGTTTAGTATGAACAACAAGAGTTGAATTAGATCAAATGGACTTGGTGGGATGTAGTAATCCATGTCTAATTCAAATCCATGGTAGGATTTATAGGATTGGTATACCAAGATTTATGAACCAATTCTAAGAATGTTAGCCACTTTTTTTCATGCTCATCCCCATACCTTGTAGGTTTCCTTATTATTTGAGTTGATTTATACAAACTAGACACTATACATGGTGTTGGAGAGTGTGTACACTATTATCACATGGTTTTTAACTCATTTTTCACATGTGGGATGAAAGATAAAATCATAATCACCCATTTCTTCTAGTGGGAGACTATATCATAGTCTATAGATTGTTTCATCATTTACAAAAGTTCATATCCCTATTTTCACCTTCATAAAAATGTTAATGCAAGGATGACATGCTGTGTTTATCTTTAATTACAAAGTGATCATCCTCCTCCAAGAGTATATTTCCTTAAAGTCATCTCTAGAAAGATAACATAGTCATAAACATGATATATTATACTTCTTTACATATAAGCACCTATAGTCATGGTGATAAGATATGAGGATTTTAAGGTGTTAGATGTATTCATAAGTTAAAAACATTAAATTTGATCTTTTAAAAAGGTTATGAGTTGGTTTTGATAACAAAACTAACACTTGTAGTTTGGGATCATATCTTCACCTTTAGGTTTCCTGTATGTGCATCTATAGGTGGTCCCTATAGAGGTTAAGCAGAGTAAGAGCACAAGTATTGGAGCTTGTTTGAGAGCCCCATCAAGTTTGAGAACATTGAGTGTGTCATAGCATCAATAATTTAGTCATAAAGTGTAAAATAGACTTTAAACCATGCCCAATTTAAGAGAGTCACTTTAAGGATATGTTGCCTTCACATTTCTAAAACAAGGATGTTGTCTTATACTTGACCCTCTCATTCTAGAGTATCTTGAGGGTTGTGCCAACCTAGATGTTTTCATGATATAGCCTAGGAATATGGGTAATGATTTGATGTTGAGGATAGATTTATAAACCATGGGAAGGTGATAAGGAAGGTTTATAATTCAAGCAATTTTCCACTATAGATACTCAGTCATCTACAATATTCTTGAAAACTAAACAGTATCATGGTGCAATATGACAAAGTGGTAGTTTTCAAAGCATGATAAGTGACCTTATATGATGATAAATTGTAATAGTGTCACAAAGAGTAATTTAAGAATTTGATGTTTAGGTTTTGATGGAGAATATCACCTACAAGGGTACTTTTTATCTCAAAATGACCACCTACAATTTAATTATAGTATGACAATGCACTAGAACATGGCAATTTGATCTTGGCACAAGTACTTAGGCATGATATTTGAATCCAAATAGTTGTAATATGATATCAAAGATTATAATATGAACCCAATCATGATATATAGGTTCTAATATGTAAAACACCTATAGCCATATCCTTTTTCTAACTGCCACCTACTGTACACGGTCTGCCAACTAAGCATAATAAAATGAAGGGTACATATTGAGAACGTTGGAAAAGAAGTAGAGTGTGAATAATTTCTATAAAAATATTCTCAATTATTTAATTATATTTATAAGGGTCTCAGATGAAATAAATAGGGTATATAAAGGTGAACCAAATAAGTTTAACCTTGCATAAAGAAAATCTTGCATAGTCAGTCTTGAGTGCTAGTTTGGAGAGATTTGAGGAGTTAGCATAAGTTGGGATGTTGGAAATGTTTGAGAGTAAATTAAAAATTATTATAATAAATTCACATGATACTTATAGTGAGTAAATAGGGAAAATTTATTTTTAACCTTTGACATACAACCTTGACTTAAGGTCTCTACATAGTCACTGCCATATAAAGTATGTATTGGCATTTGCAACATTTGAAGGTGCTAAGAGAGTGATTACAATTTTTAATTTGGTAAATAATACCTTAATAACATAATTTATCCTCTAAAATCCTTGGTTTGACTAAGAATATAGGGGAAGTTCCCTCTATTTTATCTCAGACAAAGGGCATTCTCTAAGAGGCAAAATTGTAGGTTTGACATGAAGAGGGTAAGGAAATGAGTTGGGAGAAATTATGATAATTGTATAATGATATGGTAAGTTTTTTTAAATAATAAAAAACATATAAAATAACTTAAAATATTTATAAACCACTTATAGGTGATTATGAGCAATTATGCACAGACCAAGCCTATTAAGCCTATACTAGGATTAAAGCCCTAATGGGGTCTCAATCTCATTTATACAGAAATATAAACTATTAAATGAAATTTGAAACATTAAGGGAAGGATATTAGATTTATCAAAACGTTTGGTTTGAATATAAGTCCCATAGAGGGGTCATTCTTGGCTAAAACCTACTTTAGGGTATGCAAAATACACTCCCAAATTTGAGAAGCCAACTTCAAGAGATTGCAATAGTATCGATACTTAGAATGGAGGAACAAGGAGTTAGGATATATTTAAGAGTGTCCTTAAAATTATTTTATTGCAATTGATCTTAGGTTTTAATGTCAGGATTGTATGAACAGTCCTTAAGAGTCAAAACCATCTAAAACCCTCCAAAATCCTTACCTAAGACTTGATCAGAAATAAGTGAGTAAAGATTCATTCAATAGGGATAGTATGACCTAGAAATGGTTTTTTAATTTAATAATACTCTCTTAATATCCATACCATATAGTTGGTTGGTACCCTACTTATATAGATAGGGTAAAAAATAGGCTTTCTTGATAGATTTTACATGTTATTTAGGTTCAAAGGAGAGTTAAAGGATGAGAATAAATTAGGAGGGTAAATTAGGACCTAATATAACTCTTCATTCAAATTTATTTATTCATAAAATCACAAACACACCTCTTCTAAGTCTTTCACTATTGGCAATCTATAGAAGATAATGAGAATGGAGGGTGATGAACAAGTGAGAAATTGATAATTATAATGGGAGACCTTTTAAGGTATGATTCATGAATTTGAAGGAAAGGGGACTCTTGATAGGTGTTATATCATCCCTTAAATGTATTGGAAAAATAAACTAAAGGACCTTTTGGTGATAAATGTGAGAATGAAGCCTAGAAGACCAATGATGATGACTGCAGATGATGAGAACAAGTGTCCAGAAGAAGACCAAAATTTAGGAACACATTTTATTAATGTTAAATATTGTTTATAAACCATCATTTAAATTTAATAAGTTTAATGTCTCTCTAGTATGGTTTGGAGTGCTCAAAAGAGGCCTAATGATGAAGGCAGTTTCAAGAACTTAGCTAAGATTATCATATGCTACTTTTGGGGAGTTTGATGCTTATAAGGAAAATTTGTCCAAAGAGACATTTAATGGTATATTTAATAGTCCATTATTCTTAAAATGTAACTCCCTCTCATCTTGACACTTATTTTTTGGACTCTTGAGCTTCATTCTTCTCTTTCCTCTCACACATTCTATAAATGCAAGCCATTTTGGCTCTTGAATTCTAATTCCACACATGGTATGGTGAATACTTTCTATTTTGATGTTGTATGTTTCCTTTGAATAATACATTCAATATTTTTTTGAGTTCATAAACATCTTTTCTAAGTGTGTGAATTGATGTATGGAGAAGTCTAGTGATAATCATCTATCCTTGCCTTCTCTTTGTCCTTCCATGTTTGGTGCAATTAGTTCTCACTTTAAAATTTCATATGGAGTGTATCTAGTGTGTTGTATTACCTTAAAGTTTAAAATTTCCCTTAGTGTCTACAATCTGACTTCTAATCCATATACCTTGAGTAGTTTCATGTATATCACCTCCATATTTTAAATACTAATGTTAGAGTATTCTAGGACTTTGAAGCTAGTGTTGTAGGTCATGTCTCTTAGTGAAAAAGTATGATGATCTTGTGGATATATTTATATTTTATCACCCTCATAGATTAGTTTACTTTACTTTCTACTTTTACCACTTTTCACACATGTAATTAGTTAGTATACGTGATAAGCACTTAAGGTTCAACCTAAAAAGCTAGCCCTTAAACCTAGAAGAACACCTCTACTACAGGCAACCCATAGTCCTAGAAGTATTCTATTTTTGACCAAATATTATATTATTCTTGAAAAATATCATCTAAGTTACAATATTTGGTGGAAACATGTGCTATATCTGGAGAAAAGGTATGTGTTACTTCATGGGAACCCATAACTCCTAGCACAATTAGTGTTACATTACAACTTACCCATTTGAAATAATATGGGTATGGATATATATATTTATATAAATATGGATACAAAGGATAGGTATTTGTAAAACATGCACATGTAATTATCCATCCCATTATGAAATCTATAAAAAAATCCAAGTCCTTAGATACATACATCCTTCACAAGTCACTAAAATAAGCAAAGTAAAAAAGGTGAATATCATTAAAACACAAGATATTCATACAACCCTTGATTCTCATATTAATAATAATTCTCATAATGATAAAACCAATTAATTATAATTTAATATATATCTTATAATATATATTTAAGGGTATCAATAACAAATATTAAGCATGTATTGATAGATATTGGTTCCAATGTAAACATGCCCAATGAGAATATTTTACACACATTGGAAAAATATTAAAAATCACAATGATATGCTACATGAATTCATATTATAATACCTCTATAATTAGGTACCATATTATTATATGTCATTTTAGGACCCAACATAGTGAATACTTCATTTCAAATCATGCCTAATACTATACAATATAATTTTATCTTAGGTCAATCTTGGATACAAGATATGGAAGCCATCCAATTTAAGATACACATGGGATTAAAATTAATGCATGATGTATATTGGAATTCATATCCTATATATGATAATACTTTCAAATAATTTCCAATGGGGTCATAATAAGAGGTAGTTTTTACAATTACCCTAATCTCCTCATTAATTTCTATAAAATCTCCTTTAATAAAAAATCATATCACTTCGCCCACCTATATATTTGGATATAAAATACCCTTAAATCAAGGATATTATGGTACCACTATTTTGATTGCCATCAATACATCAACCATTCTATAAACAAGTTCTTTAAGTTACAACACAAGATATAAGATCTCATCAATTCCAACATTATTGTCCTCAATTAAAATAGTGAATTAGTGCATGATTTGAATATGATTTCATAAGAAAAAAATATATATTATGTGATTAAACATGATAATATGGACACCGTGGTTGAACAACATGAACTAAAATAAATTTATGATAATGATAATGGATATTATACAACACATGTTTCCTTTCCAAATTTAGACACATATGTATCTGATGTTTGGACCATATGGATGAAAACATTAATACAACCTAATATGGGGCCCTTATTAGAGTTATTATAGTCCATTGGCACATCATCCATTATAAATAGCACATTGATGCTTTTTATATTATTTATCCCCTCTATTATTATATCTTGACACACATGTACATATTTAATTCTTCTAGCACTCAAGTTTATATTCATTTGGTCTTGGACATTTACAACATCAATCCTATGATGTATCCTTCACAAAAACCTCATATTACTATACATTCTTTGATACACATTAATTTATCACTCCTACATGATGATTATATATAATTATAACCTACATTGTGCTTACATGACCTCATAGGCTTATAACTACACATTACATGAGCATGTACATGGAATCCACATCTCCATCCACCACCCACAAAATATTTTGAGTTATGATGTGAATCCATGTTAATTTTTTACACTTTATTCACAATCCATCACATTACATCTAGTATATACTATGCCTTGACACATGTTGCGAATTATTTACGTCCCCCCATTATTGTATTTTATAAGCCTTGTTGCATGATCTTGTTTGTTGGTATCAATGTATATTCCAATATCAATATAATTTTAAAAAATACAAAAACACTCAAATATTCAAATAGAAAAAATCAAGACCTAAGCATGACATGATTATTATATCACACTATCTACATATGTTATTTATGACATGCTTGTAGATGGCATATTTTTTTCATACACACATGTATTTCATAGTATATGAGTACGATTCATGGCATATAAATCATACATGGACACATAGATTTTGGACTCTCTTATACCCAGTGGCCATGCCAATGTTGGAAACATCTTATTCCACATGTCACATTATCATAGTGTATATCTGTCTATGACCTTTTACTATGTTGAGTTACATATATTACTTACATGTCTTTCTAGTTACTCATATCTTATACAATGTTACATGGATATACTACTTTGCTAAATATGAATGGTATAAACTAGTTTTCATTGGTTCTATGCTTCATTGATGTTTTCAATATTTCATGATAGGCTATTCATTGCTTAATTATTGTGTGTCACTTAAGGCCTTGCATGTGAGACATTCATTTGTCTATTTTTTGTGACATCTTTAAGGAGCATTTAAAAAACTTAGAACTTATATAATCCCAAAAAAAAAAAAAATTATTTCAAAATAATGGGGCTTATTACAAATAAATAGAGCTTATGATATATAGATGATTAGTAATATTATAGACAATTAACTATATATTCTAATAATAAATGACACTATAATTATTCTAAATTTAATAATTATTTAATTAAACTAATTATTAGTAATTAATATATAATAATATACTAATATTAATTAACTATTTTTTATTTATACTAGGGTTTGATAGGTCCCCTACCCATATAAATAAAATATCACCTAAAATTGGCTAGCTTGATTGGAAAGGTAAATCAAAGCTATTGACATGAACCAAGGCATGGCTAGACTAGCTAGCATGCCAAAAAAACTAAATATAAAAAATAGACAAACCAAAAGCAAAATAAAAAAAACAAATAAACTTATCTAATTGAATTGAGTTCCTCCCTTGCCCTCATTATGAAGAGAACCAAGAATCATAGAGGAAGGTTTAGGGATAGGATGCACTTTTTTCATAATCCTTACTATGGTCCAATATTATTGATTATCTAAAATCTCTAAAACAAATCTAGAAGAAGAGTATTTATCTTTTGTGAGACCATTAGAAACAACATTTCTATAGTCATTAATTACCAATAATAGCTCAGCTAAACCCACAATAGAAGAAGTTAACTCCTTAGGAACCGGTGATCGATTCACAAGAATAGGCATACTAACATCTACCCCATGATACTTCCAAATTATTTCACTTTTAGGATTAGAAGTAGAAATAAAAGGATGAAATGAGAGATGATATTCCATGTCATCCTTCCACCATGAAGAATCCACTTTATTCTTAAAGCTAAGATAAGAAGTAGCCAACTAACATATTTAAAAACATCTCTAACATCTAAAAGTAAACCCCTCATAATCAAGGGTTTGAGTCCAATAGAAATCTTTGACCTTTAACTCAATGGTTGTTGGGAGAGATTAAGAAATGTCTATATAGACAAGAGTTATAGTGAAGGTGGTTTGAGAAAAACTGGAAGTAGATGCATCTATTTTCAGCACATCACCCAGATATCCACCAATGGATGAAAAAAAATATTATACCCAAAACTAAATAATAAGATATCATAATCTCACCCATGTAGGTATGACACAAAGGCTATCTTGAAGAGGATTGAAAGAAGGAAACTAGGGTTTGGAAAAAAAAAGATATTAATCCCAACTCTAAGATTTGGCTTGAACCACCTTGTTACAATATAAAAGATTGTCAAAACGCACAATAAAAACATCTCTAACACAAGGAAATAATTCCAGACTATCCTCCATTAAAGTTCACAATGAATCTAAAATCCATTGATGGAGAGTAGGGAGTCTAGGCCAAAATCTATCAAATCTACAAATTAGACCTCATTTTAAAACCCATTTCTCACTTTATATCACCTCCTTTAAAGCCTCATCCTCAAAATACATAGATGAAATATTTTTTGACATGACTAACATTTATTTCTCACCCTCAATGACCATTCTAGTAAAATATTTAGCCTATGTTGAAGAATCATAATTTGAATCCAACCCTGCCACACTATTAAAAAACCTAATAGTCAATAAAAAAAAAATTCCCTTTGTATCAAGCCCTATAAATTTAGGGAACCCTCTTACCACCTTTATATTCCTAAAATCAATAGAATATTTAAACCCTAAAATGCCTTTGCATTATTTTAGGTGAATCGCTAGACCTAAAATGAGCTTACCTAGTGACCTTTCCAAGTAGGGTTCCACACTAGCTAACAAAGATTGAATCTATTTCATCATGGAGCCGAATCTATTCATGATTGTATCCTTTGAACCCTCCAACCAATATTAATTAATTATTAATAGATAATATTACATAATAATTAATTATTAAAAATAATAATTAAATAAGTATTAATATTTAATGACTCAATAATATTAGTTAATTAATTATTATTATAAAATAATATAAAATTATTAAATAATAATAATATATAAATTATGTAATAGTTTATGCTAAATCACTATGTAAATGCACATTTCAAAAACATTCACTTAACAAAGTTCAGATTATTTTGGCCTTCTAATGGGAGGGAAAAAATTTCCTTCCTCATGAAGAGGCCAAAATTGCTTGGACTCCCCATGGTTGGGAGCCCTCAACCCATGGGGAGGATAAACATTTCCCTCCCTAAAGATCTATATTCACAATATCAGGTAATATAAAAGTTGAGATAATGACTATATTCACAATATCACATATATATCAAGAAAACTAGATTTATATTGATAATCAATAATAAAAATAATGTAATATGTGTCATCATCTCCTAAAATTCTAATCATAAGCATGTATATCATGAATATTTAGGTCTAGTAAAGCAACAAATTTTAAATAGGTAATTGTGTAGGTTTTAAGGTATGAAGATATATTTTTTTTCATAAGACAATCCTCTTTTTTATTTCTATTTAGGCTTAGGACTAATCATCATGGTTATTTACAAATTTACCTTCCTCCATTTTGTGCAAGGACCCATAGTGGTCAAGTAGAGTAATTGTGTAGATCAAGTGTCCATAATGAAGGTCAAACTTCCAAAATTTGACCTTACTATAGATCATAATGAGTACAAACCTAGTTAGGTAATATTAGTACCTTGGGATTACCAAGGTGAATGGTAGGCTTTAAAAGGTATGTAAGTACCCTACATTTAATGTAGGGTTAACATAAAACATACTTCAAAAATAGTAAAAAAAAGCATAGAAATGAAAACACAACCCAACTTTCATAGTGTACCATGAAACATCCAATTAAATACATAGTCATTAAATAAAACCCATCACTTGGGATATAAACATGCTCAAACAAGATAAAAGGATGAAAGGTTATTTTTTTTATTTTTTTTGAGGGAGTTCATACTAAGTTGACCTCTTCATGGTCCATGCATAGTGTCATTATATTAGTCAAGAAGAATAATGGTTATACAACATTTACTTGAGCAAGTTTGAGTGCGCATGTCATTAAATGTTATTGAAAGAGTATATATCTTAGGTATAAGAATTTTAATTTTAAGTAAACTGATGATTGAGTTTCTTGCTTCATAAGGTAATAAGGCACAGATTATACTAGCTCTTCTTAAAATATTTTTAATTATTTTTCTTATCATTTCACAACCTTAGTTCCCAATAATAAAATTTACCTAGACATTCAAATCCTCCAAATGTTATTTATTTAACATAGGGCATATGTTGACATTTCACAAAATTTATATACTATCTATAAAGTTACCCATACCAACCTTTAGTAGATTAATACACCTCCTCATAGAGTTGATAAAATTACACTAGAGCGAGAATTTTATACATGTGGTAAGGTCACTTTTGCATCTCATAATGGGTCATGTTCAACACAAATGGGTAAAGTTTAATTCAATAACTTATGCATGCTACAATAATGATATATTTGTATAAGATACTATAATTCATTGGTGAGGCATAACCACCTATAGATCTCTTTTAAGTGCCTCCAATTTTTATATACTATCTTCAACCAATAGTTACTTTACATATTTAAATATCAATACTATGCAAGTCAAGGTAGTAATTAATCTAATATCAAACACAAGATTCCATAAATCACTTTCTTATATATAATTAACACACCTCCCACTACTAGGGAAATATTTAAATAATTATTTTTTAGGTTCAAAATGGTACTCAATTAGTGTTTATTGGTCGTTCATTATAAAAAGTACTTAAGTAACATGGTAGGGATTCCTCATATCCTAACATTATGATAGTACCTAGTAAGATTTATAGTTAAAATCCTTTCAAAAAATCATATCTAGGGTAATAACTTCTAAGAGAAACCATTTCCAATTTTTTATCACTAGAATAACTTATATTATTTCACATTCAATATGTAATTTAACACTTAACCCATATTTCAAGTTTTTCTTCCTATGGAGTTGCTTAAAGCCCAAGGCATTTCTTCTCATGACAAGTATCATAATTGAATTTCTTGGTTTATATTTCTCCCATTGGACTTTTATTAGATTTTATGGTTTTAATATGTTGAAGGATATGTGATCTTATGGAGTAAAATAACTGCAATTTATGCAAAAAATCGGTTATTTTAATAATCCTTCAAAACTTTTAAGAAAATTTAATTGGTAGTTGTAAATCTAAACCTTCCAAATGTTCCTATCATCCTAAAAATTTGTGCCAAAATGGTACCTATCGAGCAAGGCATGGACATCCACCAAATATTAATCAAAATCATTTAAAAAAAAAGATGTTATAGTATCAAGTGGCCT
>JARHVA010000479.1:5112500-5142500 GCA_037957365.1 Torreya grandis | reverse complement strand
AGTCAAAAATTTTAAAATCACACAAATATTTAACATCTTCATGTTTTATTAGCTCCTTGGAATCTATGGTGTTGATTCCATTTTGGTAATTAGCATATCATTTCTTTATATATACACATAATTACATATTTTAAGTGTGATACAAGCATATCCAAGCACATGATATATGCACATATATATTTTGGTCCTTCCCTATATTCATGTCATTATTATGTCGAGTAAATCCACTTCTTTGATTAAGATACACCCAATTTATATTATTATATGATCACTTTCCATGCTCATGTTTGAATTTATGTACTTACATATGCCTTTATCCATGGTTATATCTTTTTCAGTATACTTGATATGTTATGCATTTAATAATTTTTTCTAACACATATATCAAGAAACTAGTATGATGTGTTTATGTTGGTTGATTATGATTCCATGCTTTCCTTTTTTCACTTCCTTGAGTGTCTTTCCTTACTTTCTCATACCTTATTTTTCTAAGAATTTGAATATGCTCCATTAATTATGGCCACTCATGCCTTTTTTTCTATTATGGCATCTATAAATGTCATAGTTTATTGTATGTAGACATTTAAATATGTCATTCTAATATTTTTAGACATTTTATTAAGTTATGTCCTTTTGATTGTGTGGCATTTAAGCATGCCCATTGTATGAGGTCTCCTTGGACCATTGCCTTTTGTTTTGATTTTTAGTGCTCTTGGGTGTGTGCTTGATTGTTTGATAATCTTGTAGTATTACTCTCTCTATGTTGAGATGATCTATATCATGCATCTCAATACTTGATGTGATCAAATCATATGTGATTCAATGATATATATACCTATACATGTTCATCTTATATGCTACATTATCTATTCATATCATATGAAGTTATCTTATCCTTTTGAGGCAAGATAACTAGCAATTTATATTCCCCTCACCTCAAAAGGAAGGTATTAGTGGAGGCATGTCATAGAGGCATGACCTCCACATTTTTCATAATTTCATTACAGTGAGGGAATGTTATGGAAACATGTCCACACTAACACCAGATATTAGAGTAGATTATCTAGATTTAATGGGGGAATATCATGGAAACATTTACTCCACACATGATTTTTTTTCAAATTGGCCAAATTGCATAGTTATATGATTTAGAAACACATTTATGTGAGGATTATATATATTGGTATCATTATTATACCCAAGTTTTATCTTGAGACATATACAAGGTGCATATTCCATGCAAAGGTCACCTTAAATTACAAAATCAAATCAATTTCTAGATTACAAATACTACTATGGATCGTTATCATACTGATGATGAACTTTTACAAAATATTATTGAACCAATCTATTGCAATAGTTGGTTCACTTTTAGAAGGTTTATTAGAGGTAAAATCACTAAGAGGGAGGGGTTAATTAGTGATTCAAGATAATTTGAAATTCAATTCCAATCCTTGCAATCCTTAATCAATCATCACAAGCAATCATAAAGCATACAAGTCATTCATAACAATGAATCAAAAAGATGATGCAAGATCAAACATAAAACACATGAATTACGTGGGAAACCCTCATAGAGAATACAACCCACTCTCAATACTACAAACACATGGAATACTTATCCTATTAAATTATCACAAACATGATACCTTTTATTGAAGCACCCACTTCACAAGGAACACCCACCCCTAAGCATGAACAAGCACTAACTTGTTTTAGATGTTGAGAACCCACATAATGTCTATGAAATCAATAACTGTAAATCTTACATTTACTTTAAATCTGATGGATAAACAATGTATAATGCCTCTCTTTCAACACTTCACAATCTCTCAAACCTGCACACACAAACAATGCATACAAAACCCCTTTTGGATTACTCTAGACCTCTTCACTCATCTTCAATCATCAATCCTATAAGTACACTATTATAACATCAGAATTATGACCTAAAGGTCATACACATAGTCCTAAACTAAAATTTTTATTCAATACATCTACTCATAACACTCTCTCCTCCTTCTTTTACTACTCAACACTCTCTTGTGCTCCACTCTCTCAACACCAAAAACTCTCAAAACCATCTCTTTTGATTTCACTCTTCATATATCCTTCATGAATATTTTGTTCTTAGTCAAACATAAGACTTTATCTAACCCTTAATTTTTATATCACATTATGATATAGTTCCATACCATCCTCATAAGTTGACCATAACATCCATGTGTCACCCTTAAGCAGCTACACCTTTCAATTAGGCCTTAGTAGCTCTTATAGGTCTTATTAAGACCTATTAAATATTTTATCACTTCATCAATAAAATTAGAAATACAACACCACTTAAAAATACATATATCCACTCTACATGACCCCTAAGACACCTTCAAGTTATTACATCCATCACTACACTCTTTTGTATATGCAGCTAATCAAAAAATAGTCTTGTATATAAGAACATCATGAATGAATAAATATCCAACTTCTAAGAATTTGTTCATAATGAATATGGATTGTTTAAACTAAAAAATCCATACGAATGATCCTCATGGAGTATACAACATTCTCCAATAGATAATTCAACATAAAATATCAAAACACCATCAAAACAAATTCAAACATTCTTCTTGGGTCACATGTAGAAGATGTTCAAACACATAGTCAACTTCGGAGCTCAATATATACAACTTCATAGATAGTCAAAAATTATAATTAACTTTTCTATATGATCCTTGGATTAATTTTATTTTTTTTTAAATTATACCACTATCAAATTTGTCATATATCAAAAAAATTAGCTCAAACAATACATACTAGCTTTCCATTTTTTTATTTTAATTTCAAAAGTCACTATGTAAAGAAAAACTTCAAACACATGTATTCATCTCATGCCCCCTGACAACTTGATTAAATATGCTCCTTCAATATCCTCAAGAGTCACCTAGTCTTTACCTTCAAATTTTTATCATTGATCTTTGATTCATGCTACCGAGATTGAGACACTTAGTCTTGGATTATTTTATGATCTAAAAGTATTTTGTTTTTAGTTAGTTTTGTTTAGTTTTTAAAAAATGAGTTGGTTCATGGGAATTATCCCATTACCACCTAGTGAAAGTTTTATATGCTTTCACATTTCTTTGTAAATTTATCTAAAATAATACAATACAACATTTCATGGAAAAGTATTCATGATGTAATTTATTTGTTTTTTCATGTTGATATATGGGCCAATAGTGGTATCAGAGCCATAAAAAAAAAGGAGACTAAGAGTATGGGGAATATCTATACATAATAAATAGATTGAAACTAGAGCCACATAGTAAAGGAGAGGATTCAATATTAGATAGAGGGATCAATAGTTCTCTTTGAAAATTTTTGTAAGGTAACTTGAATTCCTACGGTGATCAAATTTGTTCAAATATTTGAATACACTTATGTTATGTATACGATGAACCAAAAATAAAAAATAAAAAATAGTCTCTATTCTCTATGTTATAATTTATGGTATAGTACTTAAGGTGTGCTAGAATTTTATGAGAACAAAAAACAACCTCTGGTTGGAACACTGGATGGTTTTTTTAGGCACTCAACCATGTTATGTCTAAGGAAGACATTATTGTTTCATTTTTCCATGATTTTAATGGAGGTAAAGAGGTGGGTGAGTAGAAGATAAATTTGAAGAGAAGATCTGAGTTTGAAAATAAATATATGAATAAACAAATTAATATTATTCTTGAGCACAATATTTTAGTATTTTTTTAGCATAGATTTTTTATGTGAAAATTAGGCTGAATATTTTGAATCCTTAACCAGTGCTGATCATAGAGGTATGAAGCATTGAAATCTACAAAATAATATATTTTACCTTCAAACCTAAAACCATGTGGTCTCCACAATTAATATAAAGCATCCTATTTTTTTCATAGTTCTATTTTACATGCATGGGTAAATCATTTTTACAACTATATGTTTTATTTCTCAAAAATTAGAAAAATCAAGGTCATGTGATAAAGTTTGTTGATATGTATTCAACTTTGTTAAAGGTAAATTGGTTAGAGGATTTTTTTTAAAGTCACTTTCAACAAGAGGTTAAGGGTTAAACCCTTAAAAGTTACAAAAATCCTTTTTTTTGTAAAGGGTTTATTTGAATTAATTATGAAAACCAAGAAAATTTGCACCTACTTTGACCATTTTCACCATATCTTGAACACACTATCATATTATTTTGCCAATGTTACCTTTATAAAAACTAGAATCAAATAGATTTGTAATGAGTATAAATAAGGAGGGTTCCAACATGTCTTTCTATGATATTTTAATCCCCATAAACTAAAATTTTATGAATTAGCATTGAGGGGGGGTCTGCATAGCCTAATAGAGGAGCAAAATTTCAAACTATCATATCTTTTACATATGATGGCCAAATTATTCATATGAACACTTGTTTTTCATGAAAATGGATTTATAAGAGCATCAACATGAATGATTTTTTATTTTGGCATGCATAAATATGGTTTTTATTTATTTTGAATAAATTATGCAATGTAATGAAATTAGGTGCATTTTTGGTAGAATCTAACACCACAAGTTTTTCTCAAATGGTAAAAATTTGTTTTATATATCAAACAAATATTGTAATAATGTGTCCAATTACTTGTATTTTTGGTGATAATGGTGTTACATTTTTATGTTTACATGTCCCTAATGATCTAACAGGCTAAATAGAGTGAATTGGAGGTTAGAAGATCTACAGAGGTTGAAGAATGTTTTCCCTTTAGTTCATTATTATCTCAATGTATGGGTTAACTACTGGGATAGAAATTTTTGGATTGTGTTTTTTATTTCACTTCCATTTTTGGCTTCATATCTAATATTCATGACATGGAGTGGATAGATCAATTTGAATTATTTTTATGCTACACAGATTCTCACCTATCACCTAAAAAGGGAGAATATATTACATAGTGGCCTTCAATCAGTCATTAATGATTGTATCAGTCAACATTATATTTGATATAATTTTGAGTAATTCATATGTATGATGGTGGATTTTTTTGGGCATCTTATATATGTGCCATATGGAGTACTAGGGGACCACTTAGATGGGTTCTTGTGTGGTACCTTATGTGGGTTGATGTAGTTGGATAGGTTTTGATCAAGTTTTATTATAATATGATAGGATGATCATAGGGGATGAGAAAGACTTGATCATGTTTATTAGTATTTTATGACATAACTCATAGATTAGGCTTATGTATGGAGTGACATCAATTTTGATCAGTACCATGATATACAGTGTGTTAACTTACAGATGTAGCAGAGATTCATTGATGACTTCATAGTCATAGATCTAGATCTTCATCTTTTATATATCTTTTGGATCAATGGGGACTTCGTTGGATTATTTTATGATCTAAAAGTATTTTTTTATTTATTTTTTAATAAATGAGTTGGTTCATAGGTGTTTTGATTAATTTCACTCATTTCTTAATTTTGGAAGTAAAATAACGAAGCTATTAATAGGGTGTACATAAAAATACTACATAAAGTGTGCACATGATCCAGATTATGGTGAGAACTCCTCCTTGGATAGGAAGGAATAACCTACAAATAAGAAATCACTAAACAAAACTTTTTTGTTAGATAAATATGAAGGATGAACTACCTAGCATATGCTAGATCCAAGAAGCAAAAGCTTACTAGGATGGCTGTCAATCCACTCTTTAATAAAAGTTAAATTTGATAAAGGAAATAAAAGATACTTTCATCAAATGACAAGAAAGTAAATATTATGCAAGAAGTTTAAAAATTCTTGTTCCAAAATATGATTAAATATCACAAAATTAGGTCAATACCTATGCTAGAGAAGTTGGCATTAGGTCAAAAAATAAGAATAGGTTTTATGCATAGGAGAGAATGCATAAAATAGGATTTGGTTAGTGGTGAGGGGCTGAAAATGACTTGTTATTTTATATGACAGTTAATTGGCAATGTTTAGGTGAACCAGTTGAGGTTCGAATAACTAAAAATAGTTGGGTAACTAGTTAATGGTTGTCTATGTATTTTTGAGAAGATATTGAATTAGAGTTGTAGAATGATGAATAAGTAGATAGGGGTTTTTACATAGGTCTTTGGGATGGAGAATAATATGTTAATAGGTCTGGTTGGGGTAAAGAGGTTAGATATAAGATGAAATAATGAAAATAAGCACAAGATAAATGTAACTTGATAGTGGAGGGCTGAGGCAATTTGGCCAAAGTGATGGTACTTTAGCCTTTAAAGGTGATGCAGACAGAGGTTCAAGTCTCCAATGTTACTTCTTACTTACTGAAGGGATGTTTGATACTTACATAATAAAATATGATAGCCTAGACATGAATTTTTTTGGATCCATTTCACTTCCTCCTCTTCTCCTTTTGTAGATGAAGTTGCTGATTAGGATGGAAAAAATTACTAATTTGATAGGGGATAAAGTTTCCAATTCATGAAATTTTAAATCAAGTTTTAAAATCAAGTTTCCATTTAGGGAGATGTTTATCTCAAAAAAAAAGATATCATTACTTTAATACTTTAAAACAAACTTAGAGACCTGATTGTCGATGCTTAGGCCAACCATCGATGGTTACACTAACCATCGATGGTCAAGGGGTTAGAGGAAAATAGTTTAAAGGAAGTTAAAAGGCTAAGTTTAATCAAATGTGTTAAGGGTTTTGATAGGGTCAAGTTAGTAAATGAGTCTAATTAACTAGGTGATCAACTATATGCAAGGTTGGATGAAGGCCAGAAGGAATTTTGACATCAAAATCTATCATGTGTAATTTTATAGTGTTTACATTTTACCCCTTTTTATTATGTGGCTTTGATTTTACAAGATTCAAAATAAAAAAAGATGGTTGGACAAGGTCTAGTTACCCTAAGTATAGGAAGAGGTATTCCCCCTCAAATTGGGAGTTGATGAGGTGAAAAAAAAATTGGGGTAGGGTTTGATAAATAGTAAATGGGTAGTCACAAAGTGGGTGATGTAAATAGGTTGGGAATTTGAGATGCAAAAATAAGCACAAATTGTGACTAAGGCAAATAGTCAAGATCATGCAAAGACTAAAGTTGCCAATGTTGGTAAAAATATTTTCATTACTAAAGGGACATGTGACAGGGATAACTAGTCCACAAAAGTGGTCATAGCTTATCAAGTCAGGCCTATCAAGCCATCTAAATAGGGTTGGTATTGGTCTCAATTATCTTGGTTAAGTACTCCCAATAAGTGACATAGTTGATCAGGTTGTGCATGAGGTGGTGCAAAGTTCAAAAGTTTAGCATGGTAAGGTTTATTAGTGTGGTCAAAGTGATTAAGCATGGTCATCACAAAATAAGCAAATTGTCTAGGTCAAAAATGACCAATGTCAAGGTAGATGTGGTGTAATAATTGGTTGGTTGGGTATTTCTTGGAAGGGATTGTTGAGTTGACTCAAGATGTATTAGGTAAGCAGATGTTGCCTACATAATTATATGGATAAGAAATCCAAAAAGAACTTAAGGCCAAATGTAGATCTCCCAAAAGGTCAAATTGTAAATGGGGTTTCTTGTTGAAAAAGTGGGTAGAAGACTAGGGGACCCAACCATTAATGGTTATGGTTGTCCCTAGGATCAATGATTGATGGTCACTTTGACCATTGATGGTTAGGAAAAACCCTCAAAAGTTGAGGCATAAAAAAGAAAATGGTAATTCATTTTTACTATTTGACTTTAGTTTTGTAGTGCTTGGAAGTGGAGCATTTTGTCATCTGGTCATTGGGATTTGAGGTTGCTCAGGTGGACAAGTATTAGTGGTTGATTATGTGCTAACTAGATGGAGGGTGGATGTAGATGTGGCTGAGTAGTGGTACAAAGACTTTGACCATGCCAATGATTATGAAACTAGGTAAGGGTTGTTTTGAAATTGAAAGGTAGTTGAAGTAATTTTGTGTGGAGGTTATAATGATTAGGTTTGAGTGATTTAGATGTGGTTTTGTAAATCTTCTTAGCCATGATGCCCTAGTTTTAGGTTGTTGTTAAAATTAGGTAAATTATAGGGTGAAACTATGATTGAAAAGGTGTTTTGGGTTTGTAATGGGTTGTAAAATAGGGTTAGATAGTTCAAAGGTGGGATTTAGGTTAGTTTTATGGCATTTAAGTGGGAAGAGGTGTTAAGGTTTTACCCCTAGAGATCACACACAATGACCATTAGTGGTTTGACCCAACCACCATTGGTCAAACACTGAGGGTGAGAGGATCCTAAGGGACCATTGATAGTTCAATAAACTGATTGTAGTTGAAGGGTGTTGGGATTGGGTAGGTAAATATTGAGAGAAAAAATTATATTTGGGTAATTTTTTTTAATTTTGTGGAAAGTGTTAGAAATCCTTCTAGTTTTGAAAGGTTGTAAATGTTACAATATTAAAGTTTTGAAAGGGGGTATGGGGTTTATTAAAAGTATTTAAGTTAGTATTGTAAAGTTATCATTTACGTAGAGTGTGTTTAAAAGGTTAAAGTGTGTAGAGTAGGAGAAATTAAAACAATGGTTGGTAAATTTTGTGAAAGAGGGTGAAACGTGTTAAGATGTTCATCAAGTGGGTGGTAAAGGTCAAGATAGGATGAATGGAAGGTGGATAGAGTTTAGAAAATAGAAGTATTGAGGTACTTATAACTGATGTGTTTGATGTTTTATAGTTCAAATGAGAGCCATGTGGAATAGGGCCAATATTGGAAATAAAATAATTTAGGTGTGGATAATTTGTGAAGATAATGGTAGAGGTGTGTGTTGAGTGTTAAAGGTACTATAGGTTGAAAATGGTAAGTTTAGGTTGATAGTAGGTATTATATAGAAAACTAAATGTTCATGCTAATATGATAGTTGTGTAGGCCTATGATCAGATCTAGATGAGGGACTGAGTCCCTAATATCTTTGCCAAAGTTTGAGATAGGATGACAATAGAGGAGTGGAGGCACATGGAGATGGTTGGCCTAGGGGATATGATTCATTATCATCTCCTACCATAGGATGTATTCATGATCATCACATTCATCAAGAGATGGGACTTAGTGATGAACACCTTCATGTTACCTACTAGAGATATGACCATCTTGTAGGAGGATGTGACAAGGATCACATGGCTACCCATTTGAGGGGAGCCAATCGATCCTATAGAGAGTGAGGATAGAGATTATTATATGGACCTGATATATGGAGCAGATCAAGTGTATGCCCAGTGGCATGTAGGTGAGTTTGGGATTAGGACATTGTACTAGAGGACCCTAAATGATAGATGCTTATTGTTGTTGTTGTTGATGATGGAAGTGACTTCTTTTGCATTTCTAGATTCTAGCCATGGATGATTTTTATACCTGATATTAGGGGTATTGGTGGAGATGTTGCTTGAAAGGACTATGTTTAGAGGGGCCCTAGTGTTACTTATCCATATTTATAGGGAGTTTTATGCCCTTCGAACATATAGATGATATTGGATTAACATTGGTTTTATGATGCACTATTAGGCATGTGAGCATATTCAAGTTTTTGAGACCATTGAGGGTACCATGGTAGGGATCCACTCAGGTAGCCTTTCTAGTGGGCTTTATGTGGTGGAGGTATATAGATTATTTGATAGGTAAAGGTGGAGGAACCAAAGAAATTGATTGGTTCAAGGATGTTTTGGAGGGTTAGGTGGTGGGTGATGTTATATAGAGGTCATATGTGGATTGGCCTAGTTAGCTTGAGAATAGGTACCAAACATTATCCTTCTAAAGCTAGTACTAGATTTACAAGAGAAGAGATAGGGTGACTGAGTTGATCCCCTTTGACCAAGTGTGGTGATAATTTGGACTAGTGCAAGGGATCCTCCCCCCAAATTTCCTTGATACAAGAGGGAAGAGGCTGAGTTCATACTAATGGAGCCACAATCATAAGATGTCATAATATACTTTGAGGAACTACTGACAAAAGTTGCTATAGATGATGTAAGTGTTATGGATGGTTATGCAATATAGTACTAAGCTAGGTATGTAATGATTCACTTTGAATAGGGTGACAGAGGGTAGTAGCCTATGGATGTGGAGCCTATAGGGGTACCAATATAAGATGATTAGGAAGCAATGGCATTGGCAGTAGCACAGGCCCAGATTACAAGGTTATAAGGATAGGTGGCCACTTTATAAGCATAGATTATCACTTTAGAGTGGCAAGTTGCCACTTTGACTGGTGAACATGATACGATGAGGACCTCTCTTGGGTTAGTGAATCAGGAGAGAGATTCATTGAGATAGAGATCAAGGGAAACTATAGTAGTAGTAGGAGGACCACTTGATATAGTTACAAGGATATGGTATTTAGCCACCATCGAGGAGCTTAGATATTATGAGGTGATAGTGCTAATGTATTTTCCATCAAATATAAGATATGGAGAGTATAGTGCCAGTTTAGTAGGTGGTCTATTGATAGCTACTCCAAAATAATGGACCTCAATAATGGGATAGGTAGGGTTATTAGGGGGCCACCACTAGATGGTAGTGTAGGTGTAGGTGCATGTGGGGTTAGTGGTAGTGGTGGAGGTGGAGGGGCTAGTGGTAGTGATGTACCAGGGTCCTGATAGGTAGACTTGATGATATTTATGATTTTGATTTTTGATACTAGCCTACATGCTGATGATGTGAGATGTATATGAGAGAGAGACCAATATATTATGACATGTATTGCCTTATTGATGTATATGATGATTATGTCATGGTGTTTTGATTATATTGATGATTATGTTGTCTTGTGACATGATGATTATGTTCATATGTTTATGATGTTATGTTGATGATGTATTGATGTATTATGATTATGATGTGATGATGGGATATATGTAGATTTTTTTGTTGTTATGGTTATGGATTAGAGATGGCATATATGATGTTGTATGCTTATGTTTATTGTTGAATCCTTAGTTTAGGTATTTGATGATGGTTATGATGGATGGTGATGATGGTATGGTTTGAAAATATTTTGTTGATTAAGATATTTGTTATTATTTAGTTTAGCTTGCACATAATTGTGAATATTTGATAGATAGGTTTTTATGATATATTTTATGAGATGATTATAATAATGTGGTTAGATGGGATGAGGGTGTAATATTGTTTATAAAATAATGTAGTTCTTAGATAGTATGATAAGTTGTTTTAGGAATAATGTTGATGATGATCGATGATTCTCTTATGATGTTAAAATGTTATAATGATGTATTGTGATTGTTTATGATTTATGGTTCTTGATGTTTTATTTATGGATAGGATATGGTTTATAGTTGTCTTATTCATGGTTTATAATGTTATGGGAATATAATAGAAGCACATAAAGTAGGTGTAGAGAACAAATGAAATGTGAGAAAGAAATTGTGAGACATATGACCATATGAACTAATGAATAGAGGTTAAGAAAAAGGCATGATATTTTTAGTTGGAAAGGACCTAACAACCAAAAACCATAGTTGGATTGACTTAGTGAACACAAACTTGTCGAATGCTTCATAAGAGCATGCTTTAATTGAGAAAGAGGGTGTCTTAATCACTTTGTACCAAGTAAGCTCACAGTCCCTTGATTTTAGAGAAAGATTGAAGGGAAGGGAGGTGATAGGTAGATGAAAAGGTAACTTGATATGGGTTAGCTTTCCCTTTCTATAGGTAACCAAAGAACCATAATAGACAAGTCCATGCCTTAATATGATATGTAGACTGATTGATGTGGGAAGTCATCTAATGCCATATATAGGAGCTGATTGTAGTGTAATAAGATAATGTGTAGATTGATCAATGTAGGAAGACTATAAATGGCACTTAGAAGAGCCGATTATGGATTACTTACTTTGATTATGACATTAGGTCATTTATTGCTTTAATAATTTTGATTAGTTTATAGAATTTGATTGATGTGGGAAGTTTTAAATGATTATTTATTAGCCATCCTTCAAGTAAGTTATCTAGAACTAAGCTTTTATAGCTATCCTTAAAGGGAGAAATCTATTTTTAAGTAATTTTTAATCATTAGGTAGTTGTTCTGAGAGGGAGCAATCTATAATACTATAGATATGAACCTAAGTAAATTTTAATGTGAAATTAGACATGGATGAGTCTTAAAGGTTCATGTTTATGGAGGCAAGAATTTAGCACAAAATGTTAATGATAAATGGATAAAGTGATTTTGAGAGACAATTGATCATGAGATTCCATTTGATTGGAGATGAAAAGTATCCATGAGAACCATGTCATAAGTAGAGCCATAGTACCCTACTTAGGATTAGGCTATAACTCTAATGGGTAATCACATGGTTCTATGTTGTAATCAATTATTCCCAAAGGGATGAGGGATATGTAGGTGAAAGGTAGTGAAAATATTGTAGACTAAGGGATAATCTTAAGTTAGACAAAGAGGTGAGTTCAATCCTCAATTCAAAAATAGAAAGGATGAAAATGAAAGGCATTGAGAGGCTCAAGTTTTGGTTTGACTTTGAGAGAGGATAATTGGTAAGCTATTGATCCATACTTATGAGCTATGATGTAGGGTCTAATCCAGTTGAAATCAAACTTGCCCTTTTTTCTCTTATCCATATTAGTTACATGATGGATTTCCTTAAGGACAAGGTCTCTAATGTTGAACTCTCACTCTTTCATATGTTTGTTGTATGTGCATTTGATTCATTCATGATATACCCAAGTACTATTAAGGGCTATGAGGTGATGGTCATCAAATATTTCAAGACATGTGAGGCGTTATTGATGATAGTCTCTTTCAAAAAGGATTATGTGCAATGATATGTAAAGAGAGGGAATTTGGACTTTTAGAGGCAAAACTACCTTAGCTCCAAAGATGAGAGAGAAAGGGGTAGCACCTATATAAGTATGAATGCTAGTGAGGTAGGACCATAAAGTGAAAGGGATGTGCAAGTGCCAATCCTGACCTAAAGTACTGTCTATTTTGGTGAGAATTTTGATTAAGGTTTTGTTAGAGGCTTTTACCTATCCATTTTTTATGGATGATTAGGTGAGGAAAAACATAAATTCATGCCAAAATAATCATAAAGACCTTGGAATTTTTGGTTTTTAATATATTTTCCATTATCAGTGATGATCTTGTAGGGAACACTGAAGCAGCAGATGATATGTGGTCGATGAAGTTAATGATCTTTTCAGCTTGGGTGGATATAAGGGGGATGACCTCCACCCACTTGGTGAAATATTTGGTGGTGGTAATGATACATTGGTTTCATTATGAATAATGGGGATTGATTTCCCCAATAAGGTTAAGACCCCATTATGATGAGGGCCAATAGTCTTTAGATACTTGAAGGCCATGAGGAGGTACATGATGTAAATTAGTGTATTGTTAACATTTGACACACTTATTTACATATTAATAGTAGTATTGAGTGAGGGTGGGCATATAGTAGCCCAGGCAAAGGATACACTTAGTAACATCTAGGCCACTAAAGTGTCCCCCATATATTATGTCATGTGTTTATTTGATGGTGTGGGAGGCTTTGTGATGGTGTAGACAATGAAGAAGGATGTCGTAAAAGCTATGTCTATAAATAAGTCCCCCTATTATGGTATAATGAGAGGTATTATAAACAAAATCTCTTTGGGAATTCTTTGAAAGGTTGGGAGGAATAATGCCAAGGTTAAGGTAGTCAAAATTTTGGTCACACCAAGTGTCAGAAGGAGTGTCTTCACGCTACAAATGGTAAGAATATCATAACTAAGATACAAGGGTGTTATAAAATAATGAATGGTGACAAATAGTTTAGATTTGGTAGATTGAGATAGGATTTGGGAAGGCAGGGATGCCATTGTATCTATAAATTTATTAGTAGATCAAAGAATTGATTAGATAGTGTAACGATTGAATGATGTTAAGAATACATCCATGAGTTGTTTCTATTTCATTATGAAATTGTTTTTACATTGATAAGATCATGTGACTTGGTTGATGATTAGTTAGGAGTCATCAAAGATATTGATTGTTTTGACTCCCAAGGCTAGGGTAGTTTGGAGTCTTATGACTAAGGTTTCATATTCGACTATGTTGTTGGTGCATTTGAAGTCAAGTTTAAAAGAAAGGGGAATAGGTTCATCATTGAGAGGAATGAGAATAACTCTATCACCCCCACCATTTTGGCATTTATATCCATCAAAAAACATGGCCATTTGGTAGGTGAATTCTTCCTAAGAAAGAGTTGAAATATATTCATTTTGGAAGGCAAGAGGAGGAGGTTGATTTTTAGGTAGAAGATCCTCATCCAATTGGTTAGCAATGACTTTTCCATCAATGGGCTTTTGTGAAATGAATTCAAGTTCAAACTTAGCTAGGAGCATGAGCCACTTAGCCATACATTGATTTTGGTATGGCTTAGAGTGTATATAATTGAGGGGGTTAGTGTTAGTGATGACATAGGTTTTATGATTAAGAAGGTAGTGATAGAGTTTGGAAGCTACGATAACTAAGGTGAGGTAGAGTTTTTTAGGATGGGTATACTAATTTTCATATTTGATAAGTGTCTGACTAATGTAATAAATGGCTTGTTCTTTATTGTTTTCATCATGATGAGTGAGCATTGCCCTTAGGTAATAGTCTATGGTGGATATATAAAGGTAGAAGGGTTGGTTTTCCTTAGGAGGGATGAGGACAAGTGGAGAGATAAGATACTCCTTGATTGAATCAAAGGCTTGTTGACATTTCTTGGTCCACCTAAAAGAGGTATATTTCTTTAGGAGGTGGTGAAATTATTGACATTTATCTAATAATTGGGAGATGAAATGATGAATGGATTGAATTTTTCCCTACTAGTTGCAGAGTTGTGTAAGGTTGGTGGGAGGAGACATCTCCAAGATTGCTCTAACTTTAGCAGGGTCTATTTTGATTTTGTAGAGAGAGACGATGAAACCTAGAAGCTTACTTGATGTGAACCCAAAAATACACTTCTTGGGGTTGAGCTTGACATGATAATGGATTAGTCGATCAAAGATGATAGCAATAATAGCTAGGTGATCCTTACAATGTTTGGATTTCCCAAGGAGATCATCTACATAGTCCTCTATGATTTTATGGATGAGATCATGAAAGATATAGGTCATGGACCACTGATATGTTGCTCTTGAATAATTTATTCTAAAGGTCATGAACTTATAGTAAAAGGTTCCCCATGGGGTAATAAAGTAAGTTTTATGCTAATATTTGGGAGCAATAAAGATTTGATTATATATTGAGAAACCAACCATGAGATATAACATTTCATGGTTGGTTTTAAGATTAAAAAGTTGGTAAATGTTTGTTAAAGGAAAGTCATATTTTAGGTAAGAGAGGTTGAGTTCAAAAAATTCAATGTTGAGGTGAAGACCTCTTTTGCGCTTGGTAATAGGAATGATGTTATAAACCCATTGTGGATAGTTGATGGGATGAATGAAGTCGATAAATAAGAGGTGCTAAACTTATTATTTGACAAGGAGGGTTATGTGAGGATGCATTCTAAAAAGATTTTACCAAACTACCTTAGCCTCAAGATGAGTAATAATGTTGTGGATGGAAATAGAAGGGTCAATTATAGGCATATCCTGGTAGGACTAATCAAATGTTATGTTGCAGTCTCAAAGGAAAGAAGGGTAATCTTGTTGCTTAGTGTAATTTAAAGATTGACTAATTTTGATGATGTAGGGGTTATCTTGAGTTCCCAAATTGACATCAATAGTGGATTCATTCAACAGAGTTTGGTTATTAGGAGGGAGAGATTTATAAATGGAAGAATCCCCTGCACTGAGGTAGGTGAGAATAGAATCATTATCTTGATGTTGGATGGTATTAATGGTAGGAGAATTGCATTCAATCATCTCAAGATGGATGAGAGGAAGGTTTTTAGTTTTTCCACCCTTTTGATAAGTTATGGGTTCTAAACTAATGATATTGATTAAAAATATTAGATGGGATAGAGGTTCAAGTCTCTAATGTTGTTGATTTCTTACTAAAGGGATGTTGAATACTTTCACAAGAAAATACAAGAGCCTGGACACTAACTTTTGTGGATCCATTTCACTTCTTCCTCTTCTCATTTTGTAGGATGAAGTTACTAATTAGGATGGAGGAAGTTACTAATTTGATAGGGGGATAAAGTTTCCAATTCATGATGTTTTAAAATCAAGTTGTCATTTAGGGAGATGTTTATCTCACACAAAAAGCTATCATTTATTTAATACGTTAAAACAAACTTAGAGACCTGATCATTGATGGTCAGGCCAAACATTGATAGTTAGGCAAACCATCGATAGTTAAGGGGTCAAAGGAAAATAGTTTAAAGGAAGTTAAAAAGGGTGAGTTTTATCAAATATGTTAAGGGTTTTTATAGGTTCAATTTAGTAAATGAGTCTAATTGACTAGGTGCTAAATTAGATGCGAGGTTGGACGAGGGTCAAAAGGTAGTTTGACATCGAAAGCTATCATGTGTAATTTTTGAGTGTCTACAATAGGAATTGGTTTTATCTTATAATCACCCATGAATGTTTTATGTGATTTAAAATTTATTTTTAAATTCATCTAAAATAATACAGGATAATATTTCATGAAAAAGTATTCATGATGTAATTTATTTGGTTTTTCATGTTGATATCTAGGCCAACACTTGCCAACCCCATGTGCCTTTTATGGACCTTGTTCTCAGTATCCATTAACTTAATGCCAATTTTCATCTCTATATGAATTATTTGGATGACTTATGGACCTCATTCTCATCGTTAGATCTCTATTTGTGATTAAACATGTGCCATTAGATCTTTATCTATACAATGGCTCATATGGCATTTATTATTGATTCGATCGAGATAGATTTCAACACTTGGTAGCCATGTGTTTACCCTCTATAATAAATGTTTCCTAAGTATTGAATTGGATGGTATTTTGCACATCATAGTCTACTAGAGTAACTTTGTCTAAGTATGGGAAACACTATAATCTACTTCGGAGGACAACTTTGCACCTTGATATCTTTTGTTAGACACCATATCAAGACCTAAAATTTGAACCACATGATATAGTAATAAATTTGAACAAACCCATGTGACCACTTTATTATGACACATTCATATGTTTTAATGCTAACATGATCAATCTTCTCACTCAGTCTAATTAGCCAAGTTGACTAGGAGAACCTAGACATTCATATGACTACTCTGATGAATTTATTCCAATTTTAAAATCACTCTAAGAACTCATAACACCTCATATGACCTCTTTAATAGACCATACCATTAATAACATCCATCATATGCCTAATCAAGTTAAACATTAAAGAACTATGCAATAACACTAAAGCACATTGAAGCACACTTTATCATTATCATTCTAACACACATGACACCTCAATAATTTCCCCCTTTATCATTGATGTCAACACTAACATAATACTTATCCACATACTCCTAATTCCTCTATAAACACTTTCTCCCCCTTTGACACAATGACAAAGTGGGCACCAATTGATCTTGAGGAGCTAAAAATATTTCAAGGACAAACAATAGGAAAGGACCACCTTAGAGAGATGATACAAACTCCCCTATCACTTTGCATACCACTTCATACCAAATCTTCATAGTCTTGCTCATTAACAACACACCATTTTGACCATACCTTGCTCTATGAAGAAGAAACACATAATATTAAGAAAATGGGGGTGATCACACTTTTAGAATACTGAGAGAGACTCCCCCTAAGTCTCCTAACCTTAGGCTCCTCTTGAGCACCTTCAGACCATCTCCAACCACTAAATCAAACTTATGAACTTATTGTCCCCCCTTAACCAAAATTCCATCTAATGATTTATAGATAAGGATATGACTCCCAAGCTTAGTCTTAGATATTTAAATGTTACCTTTGTCAATGGTTTAATCATAATATCTTCAAGTTTTTATTTTGTAGGATACTCTAAATTAACACTTTGATTACTAACTTGTTCTCTCAAGAAATGATATATAATAGGAATGTGTTTAATTTTTAAATGCATAAAAATATTCTTGGAGATATTGATTTCACTAATATTGTAATAATAGATAGAACAACGTCCATTTTGTCTTACCTTATAGTCCTCCAAATTTTATTTCATTCATATTACCTAAGTACAACAAGAAGTATAAGCTATATACTCAACTTCTATAGTTGATAGAGATACAAAGTCTTATTTCTTGCTTATCCAAGACACCAAGCATTCACCCATGAAGAAAACATCCCCACTGGTACTCCTCTTATCATCTACACATCTTACCTAATTTGCATTAGTGTATGTCTGTAGAGTGAATTGTTTTCTCCTAGGGTACCATAAACCATAGTTTATTGTGCTATTGAGATACCTCAAGATACTTTTAATTTCTTTCAAGTGAGATTCTATAGGATCAACTTGAAATCTTCCAATAAATCATGATGCTTGCATGATATCAAGCCTAGACATATTAGAGTATAAAATAATTCCAATCATAGATATATACAAAGTTTTATCAACTTTGGTGAGTCATCTTGTTTACTTAACTTGAATCCTTTGATCATTGGAGTAATCTTTGGATTATAATTCATCATGTCAAACTTTCTTAGCATATTCTTGATGTATTGAGCTTGTGAAATGAATATCCTTGCATCAAGTTTGTTAATTTGTAATCTTAAGAAGAAAGAAAGTTCTCCTAAAATTGACATTTTAAAATTAGTCTTCATAGTATCTACAAATTCTCTAATAAAGTTGTCATATTCATAACCAAAAACTATCATCAACATAGACTACAACTAATAACTGATGAGTGGCATATGTCTTAATGTACAAATTACTATCAATTGCCACTCTTTTGAAACCTTGACTCAATAGATACTTGTCTAATCTATCATACCAAGCTCTAAGATCTTGTTTAAGACCATATAAAGCATTATTTAGTTTAGAAACATAGTCCTAATTACTTGTCATGGAAAAACCTTTTGGCAATTCAATATAAACTTCTTCGTACAAGATAATAAGAGTCTAATTGCTTCCATTATTTCCATAGGAGCAAATTTTTCATCAAAATATATCCTTTCAACTTGAGCATATCCTTTACATACCATTCTAGCCTTACTCCTTGTGACTTATCCTTTCTCAGTCATCTTATTTATACATACCCACTTGGTTCTTATCACATTTTTGTTAATTGGCCTTGGAACCAAATCCCATGTTTCATTCTTTACTATTTGATCAAGTTATTTAGTTATTACACATGTCCAATTTTCATCTTTGTTAGCTTTTAAGAATGTTTTAGGTTTAACTTTGGATATAAAAGTTGTGTCTTGTTGATTCTGATTGACCAACATTCTCTTTCTAGTCTGTAAACTAGCATTCACATGTCCAATAACTTGGGAAATAGGATGAGTCCTTATATATGGTTATGGAAGGAGTTTTAGTATCCTTCCTTACCTCTTCTTCTTCAACATCTGATTGATCATGTGTTCCTTCATTATTTAAAATAGGATTCTCAATAGTGTCATTTATCTGTAAGCTAGGCTTCTTGATGTCACCTATTTCTTCAACTCTTACATTAGAGCTTTCAACAACTTTGTGGAGTCTTTTATTGAAACATATATAAGTAGAACTTATAGATGAATAACCTAAGAAAATTCCTTCATTAGACCTTGAGTAAAATTTACCAAGATTTTCTTCATCTCTCTCGATAAAACATTTGCTCCAAAATATTCTAAAGTGTTTGACATTGGATGCCCTATTCTTCCATAGCTCATATGGAGTCTTATCACAATTTATTCTAACTTGGCATCTGTTCAAGATGTAAATTTATGTATTAATAGCCTCTTCTCAAAAACCATCGTCATCTCTTGGATATTTTTTTTCCTATCAACTACCCAATTCTGTTGGGGTGTCTTAGTAGTAGAAAATTGTCTTTTAATTTCTTTTTCTTCATAAAAATCATCAAAAATATAAGACCAAAATTATCCTCCTCTATCTGATCTCACATGCTTGATTCCTGATCCTTTTTAATTTTCAACAAGATCTTTGAATGCCTTAAATTTTTCAAAAGCTTTTGATTTCTCTTTAAGGAAATATATCGAAGTCATCCTAGTGAAGTAATCAATTAATAGCATGAAGTATTTGTTACCTTATATTCCTTGAGTTTTTTTAGGTCCACATAGGTAAGTGTGGATTAAATCTATTGTAATTATGGTGGGATACTCCTTATATTTGTAGCTTCTTTCAGTTTACTTCCCATGAAAGCATGCCTTGCAAAGAGTATGAGGTATCTTAGTGATTTCAAGCATATGCCTTATCAGCCCTTTGGAACTGATCCTCACCAGATTGTCAAAGTTTATATGTCCAAGTCTTTTATGCCAAATCCAAATTTCTTCTAATTTATTCATGAATCACTTCTCTCTATTCGATTCATGGAATACATACAAGTTGTTATATACCTTGTGAATGTTTGCGAATAATTTTTTAGACTTGGCTTTTCTTAATTCACACCCTTTCTCATGAAATTTCATAGTATTATCTTGTTTAAACATTTGGATAATACTTAAAAGTTTATGTTTCAAACCTTCTACATATATAATATTTTTAGTTCTAGTGTGACCATTATCTAAGCTTACAATACATTTCCCAACTATGTTAGAATAATTATTGTCACCAAACCTTACTGAGCCTAAATTATGATTTTTGAAAGAGATAAACTTGCTATTGTATATTTTAATATGACTTGAGAATCCACCTTCTATGTACCATTTCATTCTTTTATCCTTTTGAGTATGCAAGGTAGTTTGAACAAATGTTGATTCTTCCTTCGGTAAACTATTTAATTCTTGATTCTTCTTTTCTTTAATCTTGGATTTGTCTTTCTTGAACCATTTGGTGGTGTTAATGACTTGAATGCCCTTTTTCCAAAGTTATATCTTGTAGTACTTGGCTATATGTCCTTGTTGATTATATTTATAGTATATAACCTCATTTCTACTCCTTGAAGATTAACTATAGTCCTTATATATGTGACCATATTCATTACAAGTAAAACAATATCCATTGAAGACATAACTATAATTTTTCATGTCAATCATCCCCTTAGCTTGACCATCAATCACCAAGACATCTCATCCATGAATTCCTTGGTAAATCTAAAATTCCCCTTATCTTTAGATAAAAGCACTTCTATATATGTCATAGTTTTACTTTCCAAATTATCCATACTTTGATTTCTTCCTTTATTCATAATGTCCTATAAATGATTGATTGTTGATGTTAGTTTGTCTATTTATGTCTTTACACCATTAATGCTTGCAATAATCTCATGATATATTAAGGAAGTTAGATATAAATTCTTACTCCCTTTCGTATTCTTCAATATTTTAATCTCTTCCTCTATTTATTCATTCACTTCCTTTAGATGTTTGATCTCTGATAATGCACATACTATTTCACCTTTAAGAAATGTTTCAGCCTCATTTTCACCCATTGTACCTTTGATCACCTTCAAGTGGTTAAATTTGCAAATAAAGTGTGGCTCTAATACCAATTATTATAGGTATAATCACTGAGAGGGGGATGATCAATAATGAAAGATAATCTAAAATTTAATTCAAATTCTTACAATACTTAATGAATCATCACAAGTTTTCATAAAGTATATAAGTAATTCATAATAGTGAGTTATAACGATAATATAATATCAAACACACAACACATAAATTACGTGGGAAAGCCTTATGGGGAATAAAACCCACTCTTAATCCTAAAAAAAATGGATTAATTTTCCTATAAAATTATCACAAACATTAGACCTTTTAGTAAAGCACCCACTTCACAAGGAGAACCCACCCCTAACCATGAACAAGCACCAACTTGTTCTAGTTGTTTAGTACCCACACAATACCTATGAAATCAACAACTCTAGAACTTTTATTGCATTTAAATTTGATGGATAAATAAAGTATAACAATTCTCTTTTAACCCTTCAACTCTCAAATTTTCACACATAATCAATGCATCTAAAACTCCCTTTTTGGTCACTCTAGATCTCTTCGCTCATATTCAAACTTTAATTTAGTAAGTACATTATTCTAACATCAAATTTATGACTTATAGGTCATACACATAGTAATCAAACTAATTTACTCATAAATCAATCCACTCAAGACACTCTCTCCTCCTTTCTTGGCTACTCAACACTCTCTTGTGCTCCACTCTCTCAACACCAAAAACTCTCAAAACCATCTCCTTTAATTTCACTCTTTATATATCCTTCATGAATATTATGTTCTTGGTCAACCATAAGACTTGAATTAACCCTTAAAGTTTCTATCACACTAATATATATCTCCATACCACCCTCATAGGTCAACCATAACATCCATGGGTCACCCTTAAGTAACTACACCATTCTATTAGGCATTAGTAGCCCTTATATGTCTTATGGAGACCTATTCACTATTTTAGCAGTTCATAAATAAAATTAGAAACATAATACCACTTAAAAATACATAGGTCCACTCTATATGATTCATAAGATAACTTAAAGTTATTACATCCATTAATACACTCTTATGTATATGCAAAACCTACTCAAATAATATTTTTTTACATAAGAATACCATGAACGAATAAAAAATAAACTTATAAGATTTTATTAATAATGAATATGGATTATTAAAACCTATAAAATCAATACAAATTATCCTCATGGAGTCTAAAAAACTCTCCAGTAGATAGTTCATCATGAAACATAAAAACACCATCAAAACAAATTCAAATATTCTTCTCGGGTCACTTGAAGAAGATGGTCAAACACATAGTCCACTTTAGATCTCAATATATAAAACTATATAGATATTCAAACCTTATAATAAATTTTTATATATGTCTGTCCTTTACAAATTTTATTTTTATACCACTATCAAATTCATCATATATCAAAAGTTATAGCTCAAACAATATAGTCTAGTTTTTCTTTTGTTAAATTAAATTCCAATGGTCATTGTGTAAAGAAAAAATTCAAACACATGTCTTCATCTCATGCCCCATGGATACTTTATTAAATACACTTCATCAATATATATGATATTCACATTGTATTTACCTTCAAATGCTTATTGTTTATCTTTGATCCACACTACCAAGATTGAGACACTTGGTAGCCCCATATGCCTTTTATGGAGCTTGTTGTCAATATCCATTCACTCAAGACCACTCAGTAGCTACACATGAATTTTTTGGATCCTTTATCTTATTAACCTCATTCTCACTATTATATCTCTATAAATGATTAAATGTGCACTATTATATCTTCATATGTATGATTGTTTGCATGCCATTGATCCTTGATCTGATCAAGTTAGATATCAACACTTAGCAGCCTTACATTTACCCTCTATAATATATATTTACCAAGGCTTGAACTTGATGGCATTTGGCACGTCATGATCTGATAGAGAAACTTTGGATAAGTATAGGAAACACTACAATCTACCTGGAAGGCCAAATTTTCACCTTGATATCTTTTTCTAGACATCATATCAAGACCTAAAATTTGAAATACATAATCTAGGCATAAATTTCAATAAATCATTATGACCACTTTCTTTTGACATCTTCACATGTGTGAATTATGAAATCATCAATCTACTCACTTAGTCTAATTATCCAAGATGACTAGGAGAACCTATAAATTCATGTGACTGCTCTAATGAATTCTTTTCACTTATACAAGTACTCCAAACACTCATAACATCCCATAGGACCTTTGTAATATAAAATACCATCAATAACATACATCATCTACCTCATCAAGTCAAACACTGAAGAACTATGCAAGAACACTTAAGCACATTGAATCAAAAAATTTCATTGTCATTATAACACACATGAAACCTCATAAACAATATTTTCCTTCTCATGGACACATCATTTATAACACCTCAACAAGGTTGAGATGGTTAAATCACTTAATCTTACAAATTTTATAAGTTAAACTTGATTAAATCATTTAACTTTACCATATTTATAATATGGAGTGATTAAATCATCCACCCTCACCATATATAGTATTATTTTATTAGATCATCCACACTCAATAGGTTATATGCATGATTAGGTTTCAAAATTGAGATAAGCTAAATGGTTGTGTGGTAACTCACCTCTTCAGCAAGGTTGGGGGCATGTTATCCTCCAATATATATATATATATATATATATATATATATATATATATATATATATATATATATATATATATATATATATATATATATATATATATATATATATATATATATATGATGAAAACATGCCCCCATATATATGCACTTTTAGGTTTCAAAATAGTCCTAATCTCCATTCCAATACTTCATAATGAGGCATTTCTTCAAATCAAATTTCCAAAAGGCAAGATGGTTCACTGACACACATGTACTCTTAACCTTACTCTCTTTACTTTCAAACATTTCAAATGCTTTTAATTTTAAAATTATATGCACTAATTATACAATATAACATTCTCTTGGTTGAAGGTCATTCACCAACAAAGCACTCAAATTGGGCTCATGAAAAGACAATGTGTGTTATACACACCTAGGTACACATTTATTTTCCTTTAAACTAGAAATTTCATTAATAGATTAAAAGTGAAAAATAGAGATATTAAATTTGAAGTATATAGCACATAAGTCTTGTACATATGTAAAATAACTATCATGGTCCTTCATATATAAGGCATTCTTTCTACTAAAAGTATCACATCTACTATCTTTGTGCACCAATTTTTTTATCTCTTAGTCTAACCATATTTTATTTTGATGACTAGGCCTTCTATGTTGGGCAAAATTATTTAAAATTAATTGTTATCCTTCTTTATTATTTGCGGAACTATACCTATTATTTAACTTCCTAGACATTTGCATTCTAGCCAAATGCCTATGTCAATGTAGGTGTCTTATTAACAACTAAGTGTCTAGTGATCAAAAATCATCTAATTTTCAAATGTAATATGTCCTTATCATCAGCCTGAGTGATTTAGTATGAGATATTTTCCCAAATGATTGGTATATATACAATATTAATCCTCATTCATAAATCACCTAGTAAATACTGGGAACTCATAAGATAAATTATTAAGAATCACTCAATCAAGAATTCAAGTGATAAAACCTTCCATAGGTATCCCTATTTATATATTAGTCATAGGATCAATATTCCCTTATGTATAAAACACTCAAATATCAGTTCATTATCCATATTTTCCAAGTTATAATCTAGATCATTGCATGCCATTTATAATCACATGGTAGATCTTTATATACACAAACTAGCACATATGGTATAAATACATGAGTTTGAGGCCTTCCTTGGAGTATTAGATATGTAGGAAACCCCCATTGATAGGGATCCTTGGGGTAGCTTGATACCATGAGTTCACTAGCCCATTTTTCTCACAATCATTTTAATGATGAGGAAACTATGATTTGATTATTTGATTTGGGTAAGTGAATGGAATTGGGGGATAGTTACATGGACATTTATGCTAACATGTATTTATTATGACCATAACATGTACATGTTCTAACCATAACATGTACATGTTATTTAAATTTAGGCTCAAAGTTTTGAGCCATAATGTGGATGATTATGGACATAATGCATATGCATTATGAATATATAATGTGTACGTGTTATGATATAATGAATAAGTAGGTATATAAAGTGTTATGTGTTTTGGTTTACTAAAATAAATGTAAATTATATGTTTATATTTATATCATTACTTTTATATTCCTTATACTTTAAATTTTTTTTAATAAATATAGAAAATTAAGGTCACTCTACATCTGATAGAGTTGGTCTCATAGATACACATTTTGTGATGTGGAGGTAATTTTATAAAATCCAATATATTTTGTCCTTAGCCATTTTTAGGCTCTCAGTATTGAACATATAGATTTTAGGGCATAAATTTTGTAATTGATGTCTATTTTGGGTAAACATATATCCTTTTTTAAAGTTTTTATACTTTCTAGATTGATTTTTGGAATTTTTAGGAGTCTTAGGTTTGTCAAAATTAAAGTTTATAAACCACTACATTTGAATTCAAACCAAAGTGGCATGATTGGGGTAGTATAGGCCACATTGATGACTTGTGCAAATCATATTACCACTTTATGTTAATTTCACTTGCTCATCATCCCTCCCTCATCCCTCCTCACACCTCATCACTCTCTCATCATTACTCAGGATCCTTAATCACTCCCTCATTAACCCTTAACATCCCTCATCATCTATAATTACTCCCTAATTATCCCTAATCACTCCATCATTGACCATCATCATACCTCATCATCCCTAATCACTCCCTCATTGACCCTCAATATCCCTCATAATCCCTAATTACTCTATCATCTTTTTTCATCCCTACTCACTCCCTCATCATCCCTCTCGATACACACACAAGGAGGGGGAGACCATTTAGGGACTAACATTAACTACCATGTTGTATGGATTCAATATCACAAAAAAATACACATGCATTTCATCAAATAGTTGAGGTTCACATAATAGATATAAAAATACTTACATTGATACATGAAATTTATATTTAATCAATGACACTATTGGTATTATTACATATACAACATATAGGAAAACAATAGCCAAACACATATAGTTCATGCACCAAACTCTAATTTTATAATGGAAATGTAACAAACCTCATAGATGAAGACAATCAAAATATCATGAAATTATAGTATTCTCTTCTATTTTTTCTAACTAACCCCTCTAATGAAATGCCTATTTACTTATAAGGATGAGAATGGGCATCTAGTGAAACTATCCTATTATCCCTTTGTCTTCCCTTGATGCTTTAAGATCATCACATGAATTTTAAAAAACCACATGACACATAGGAGAGACCATACTTGTTACTCACCTATGGGTGGTTAAAATCTAGTTTGACATGGATCATAATAAAATACAATGAATACATTTTTCATGAAAAGACAAATTTGGGATTTTAATTATTATACAAAATGTAGACCTATTGAGTTTTATATAGGCACTAAGATCCAATTTGAGTATGAGATGTAATCAATTCTATATAATGCATAACACTGCATCAAAACATTGTCCTTGTTCATGACTCCATCGATATTTACATAACTAATTTACCATTGTGCAAAAAAAATTATGTATAGAATATGTCTACATGCATCTAAACTTCAAATAACATAGTTAAATACCATTTTGATACCTCATAAACCAATAATGGCTCACCTTAATACATACCATCATGTGAAACAAATTAGCATTTTCAAGGCTTCACATGTAATTAAACATAAATAAATCAATTTTTGAAGATTTATCTTTCAACATAGACTTATGTGGGTATTTAGTCTTGAATAACATAATCACATGTTACATGAGTCATTGAGATAGTGTATTGAAGGTACAAATCCAATAACAAACGTATAAAAAATAAAGAGCTTCTAAAACTTATGTAGGCTTCACTAATTTGATTACCACTATCATTTAACACAAAAGGCATCTATAAACCCATGTGAGTTTTCTTTTTTTTGCATAATATCATGGATTACACAAAAGACATAAGTCCTCAAATAAAATTCAAATTTCCAATCTAGGAAATAGGAATTGAATAACATAGGAAGTGAATAAAATGTTTCACCAAGACTAAATAAATCAATTTAATATGAATTAAAAAAGCACAAGTCACAACATCTCACCAAAGAGTAAACTAATCAACATAAAAGGAGATTTTTTACCAAAACTCAAATAAAAACATAATTTTGCATGAATTAATGTTAAAATACAAAGTTGTAAACACAAACATGAACAAACCATAATGAAAATAGACATTGAGAAAGTAACCTCCCATAATGCTACACACCAAAATCAAGACAAAGAAGCAAATGATGAAAATAAGAATGCACCCTATTTTTTACAATGCAAGATTGATAAAGACCATCTATTCTTCTACATCACCTCCTCATCCTTAATCACTCTATCCAATACCTTAATGGTGGGTTCATTAGCTTTTTAATTGTGCTCAATTTTATTATGTTCCAATTCCAAAATTTACTCACTCAAATAAGGCCCATATAAACTATTCTTTCACTCATCTTATTTCACACAAATAAGTAATTTGAATATATTATCTTCTTATCTAGTGAGATTTAAAGATCTATATAGTGAACCATACCTATATAGATAGATATATAGATAGATAGTGTTTCACTAAAATTTGTCTATTTCAAGTCTAAAGAAAAATAGAGAAGAATGATAGGGATAAGTGATTAGAATGAACCTAGATTGGTTTGTGCACTATATCCAAACATTTTGAGCACTCCTCTTTGGCTATGGAGGACTACCTACAAGTAAGAAATCACTACCATAAAATGTTTATTAATAGATGTTTGAGTGGGCTTCCAAGTTACATGCTTGTTCCAAGAAGTGTGAAACTTCCTTAGAGATGACAATCCACTTTTGAGAGATAAAATATTAATAAATAACTAAAAGAGAGGTAAAGAAAGAGTGAAATAGAGATAATTTTACCATTATTCACAACTTGAATGTAGTCAAAATTGACAGAGTGTAGGTGGTATGTTTTGTTTATATTTTAGAAGGTGTTTGGGTAGGTTTTGGAAAGGTTAGGAAAATCTAGTCACTGACATTGGTAAGGAAGTGACCAATATCAGTTATGCTACCGAGGTTAGTGGGTGAAGGTAGCTAATGTCAATTAGGATATCAAGGTTGGTAGGGGAAATAATTTCCTAAGAGCTTGTAGAAGGATTTTCTAGGTCTAGGAAATAGTTTTGGTTAGGTTTGGGAGGTTGGAGAGAGTTGTGAGAGAGAGAGATGGTTTAGATGGATCTGGTCAAAGGTTTGGTGTGTCAAGTCAAGGGGAAACAAGTAGGGAATCTTTATAACTCCCTCACAAGGGTTCGGTTAGGGATGTGTAAAGTAATGAAAAATATATGTAAAGTAATAGCAAAGTAACTACTTAAAAGACCTATAGAGTAAGTGATGTACTTAAATACAGTGGTGACTAAATGATAAGTGTCAAATGGATGGCTCCTATCAAGTAGTCTGAATTGATTCATTGAATAGAGAAAACAAGTGGGTGCTAATAATCCTTAATAGCTTGGTTCCTGATCTAGATTGACTTACACAAGATAACAATAAGATAAGATGTCAAAAGTTGAATGTTGAGAGCTTGGATGCAAATAAGGATTTTTCTTGATTTTTTCTAACCTAAACATAAGGTTGGAGTTTGGCTTATATAATTGATGGTGGTGATCCTGTCGACATCAATTATGGGTTGACTCACATCAATGGCCTTAGAATAGTTAAAACTATGATTTTTGGCTAGTTTTCTGTTACTCCTCATGCCAAGTGTGGTACCCATTACAAAATGGTAAAAATAAGAGGTTAAAAAGGATGTAATTGGTTAGGAATTTAGTTTTGAGGTGAGAATAAGTCTTGAGTAGTTAAGATGAGGGGACCAGGTCTTGAGGTGACTCATCAGGTGAGAATTAGTCTTAGGATGAGTTAACCTGATAAAGTGACAAAAGAGGTTTTTAATTAATTTAATTATATATTTCAAATTAATTAAATATGTGAGGGGTAAAAACATGGGTTAGGGAGACTAATTGTTATTATTAAAATAGGGCTCAAGGTGGGTTTTGACATAGGGAGTTATGCACATGTGTGAGATGTACTTTTAGTGTCTACATTTGCCCCTTTTGTCTTGTAATTTGTACTGACAAGTTGTAAGGAAAAAATAGGAGTTAGATGCTCCAAGTATTAGATGAGGTATCCCCCCTCAAAAAGGGAATTGATGGAAGAGAAAATGGAATCAAGTACTAGTTTGATAAGAAGGGAATTAGATGAGTGGAGGAGAATATGGTATCATTGCATGTGTGTATACTACTATGAG
>JARHVA010000479.1:5050000-5107500 GCA_037957365.1 Torreya grandis | reverse complement strand
AAATTTTAACCTTCCTTCGAGAGAAGATAAGCGATAAGTTCCTGAGCCATACTTGTGAGTTATGATATAGGGTCCAAGCCAATTAGGTGCAAACTTACCCCATTTTCTTTTCTCCATGTTCATCACACATTGATTTTCCTTTAAGATGAGATATCCAATACTGAAATCTTTCTCTTTGATGTTTTTGTTATAATCACATTTGATACACTTTTGATAGATTTAGAGGTGGTTGAGGGCTATGAGATGGTGCTCATCAAGAAATTCGAGTTGAGCCAAACATTCTTGGTGAAAGTCATCATTAGTGAGTATGTATTGTAGAGAAATATGAAGAGAAGGAATCTAAACCTCAAAAGGGAAAACAACCTCCATCTCATATACCAAGGAAAAAGGTGTAGCAACTATAGGGGTTCAAATGCTAGTGTGGTAAGCCCATAAAGTAAAAGGAATGTGTGTGTGTGTCAATCCTTGCTCATATCATTGACTACCTTCATGATAATTTTGGTCAATGTTTTTCTAGAAGCTTCTACTTGCCCATTTTCTTTTAGATAGTATGGTGATGAGAAGCTCAATTTGATTCTAAATGTATCACAAAGACTTTAGACACTCTTATTTTTTTTAAAATTTACCTTTATCTATTATAATTTTATGAAGGACACCAAAACAATAAATGATGTGATGGTTGATAAATTCAACAATTTTGTCAGCCTTAGTGGAAATGAGAAGAATGGCATTGAAGCACTTGATGAAGTATTCAGTGGCAATAATGATAGAATGATGATGGAGGGAGGAATGAGGGTCAATCTCCCTAATTATATCAAAGCCCCATTGAGAGAAGGGCCAAAAATCTTTGGTGACTTGTAATTTATGACTCAAAATGTGAAGGAGGTTAGTGTGTTGTTGACAATTGATGTAATGCCAAACATAATCAGCACAGTCTTGATGGAGTGTGGGTCAATAATATCCAAGTTGAGGGATACACTTGGCAACTACGTGACCATTGAAATATCCACCATAAATCCTATCATAGACTTCCTTAATAGCTAAGTGAATATTAGTACTAGTGAGGCATCAAAGAATGAGACCATCAAAACCTCTCTTATAGAGAAGTCCCCTAGTATAGTGTAATGAATGACACATTTTATGAGGGTGTGTCTCTCATTATTGGAGAGATCATAAGTGGTAATAGATAAGGAAAGGTAATCCATGAGTTGTTTGTAACATAAGTCGTGTGGGTTGAATGTGACATTTCTGATGAAGAGGATGTTAGTTGATAAAGAGGAGGGTAATGTTAAGTGATGCATGGTGACAGATTTTTGTGGAAGAGGATAAAGATGGTATGTGTGAGGCAAGCAAAGCCATTGTGTTAGAAAACTTGTTTGTAGATTGAGGAACATTTTTTAATAGATAAGAGTCAAATGATCCCAATAACATATCTACATGATGTTTATACCACTAAAATATTTCATTTTTGCATAGGTAGGAACCATTAACCTAGTTAACCACTAGCTGAGAATCATCAAAAATGGTTATGGATTTGATACCTAAGAAGAGAGATATTTAAAGTCCTAAGATCAAAGCCTCATATTTGGCCATATTGTTAGTGCATTCAAAATCTAGTTTAAATGACAAAGGCATAGGCTCTCCATCTAGAGGAATAAGAATGACTCCTGCACCCCCACCATATTGCCATTTAGACCCATTTAAGAACATCATCATTTGATAAGAGATGTCATCAATGGAGAGAATTGTGATGGATTCATCAAGGAATTTGAGGTTTAAAGGTTGGTTGTTAGGCAAAGGGGTGGTAGTTAGCTAGTCAATGATTGTTTGTCCCTTAATAGACTTTTGTTGAATGAATTTTAAGTTGAATTCAGCAAGGAGCATTATCCACCGAGTTAAACGTTGGTTGTGATATGGATTGGAATGCATGTATTTGAGTGGATTAGTATGGGTGACCATATAGGTTTTATGATTTAGGATATAATGGTGAAGCTTAGAGGTGGAAAAGACCAATGAAAGACAAAGTTTTTCACTATGGGTATATCAAGTCTCATAATCAATAAGTGTGTGACTTATTTAGTAAACTACTTGCTCTCAATGTTGGTCATCTTGATGTGTAATCATAGCAACCAGAGAATGGTTTGTTGTAGAGATGTAAAGGTAAAAAGGTTGATTTTCCGTAGGTGGAATAAGAACTGGTGGGGAAAGGAGGTATTATTTGAGTGTGTCAAAATCTTCCTAATAATCAGTATTCTAATGGAAGTAAACATTTTTTTTGAGGACATGGTGAAAGGGTTGGCAAAAATATGATAGTTGGGAGATAAATCAATGAATTGACTTAAGTTTGCCTTGTAGGCTATGGAGTTGTTTGATATTAGTAGGTGGAGGCATCTCTAGTATTGTTCTAACCTTAGTAGGGTTGACCTCAATACCATGAAGAGAAATGATAAAACCTAAAATATTAAAGGAAAGAACACCAAAGACACATTTCTTTGGTTTATTCAAACATTATATTGGAGGAGATGAGTAAATATGGTTTTGAGAATCATCAAGTGATCTTGGAAAAGTTTAGATTTGATGAGTAAGTCATCCATGTAATCTTCCATAATTTTGTGTAGGAGATCATGGAAGATGTAAGTCATAACATGTTGATAAGTGGCACCAGTGTTCTTCAAACCAAAAGGCATGACCTGATAATAGAAATTTCCCTATGGGGTAATGAAGATTATCTTGTGTTGATCCTTAAGAGCAACTAGTATTTGATTATATCCAGAGAACTTGTCCATAAGTGATAGCATCTCATGGTTGGTTGTTAGATTAACCATTTGGTCGATACTTGGTAATGGGAAGTCATATTTTGGAAAAGCAAGATTTAAGTCATGATATTTAGTTCAAATGTAGATTCCCTTGATATTTTTTGTGATAGGAACAATATTTTAAATCCATTACAAGTAGTTGATAGGATAGATAAAGTTAACAAAAAGGAGGTGTTAGAGCTCCTTTTTGACAAGGAGAACAATATGAGGATGAATCTTTCAAAGATTCTACTTAATAGGTTTAGCATCTTGATTGGTGACAATGTTATGGGTGATGATAGAGAGGTCAATACTAGACATATCATTATAAGACCAAGTGAAGGCTTTACTATGGTTATTAAGAAATGTGGCATAATTAGTTTGCTCAGAGGAATCCAAAGATTAGCCTATTTTGAGGATGTGAGGGTTATCTTGAGAGGGAAAATTAATGTCAATGGTTGATTCATTTAACATAGCTTGTGTTTTGAATGGGAGTGATCATTGGATATAGGAATCATCCACACCTATGTATGTGAGAATTGCATCATCATCTTGACATTAGAGAGTGTTAATAGTTGTAGAGTTTTCATGAATTATTTTAATATGAATGAGAGGAAGGGACCTTGTTTCCCTACCTTGGAAATAGGTGAGAGGCCCCAAATGGATGGAATTTATTGAAAAAAAAATTATAAAGTATAGATACCTCTGATTCAGTAGGTGATGGTGGAGAAAAGGGTGGAGAAGGAGAGAGTAGCTATTTAATAATTGGTGCATGGGAAGTTTTAATGAGTTTAGTTGGTTGACCATATCCCACACCATGCATCTTTTTGGCATTTTCAATGGTTGTGCTAGTAATATATTTAATAGGCATATAGATACCTTGCTCATAATGACCCAAACTAAATATTTTATAGGCACACTAATAGAGATAGGTGTGTGCAAAACTAGGGTTTCTTAAGAAAGAGAAGTCACAAGTAAATGGTTGTGGTGAAAAACATGGATTGTTGATAGTGAGAGCTTGATAAATTTCCCCATATGTGAAATTGGTTTAAAGGTTAGGGGGGCCATAAGGGATGACTATCCAAATATAAGGATCATAATTTCAATGCATGTGAATATTTACATACTCTTGTGGAGCATAGAACATGTTGAGCATCAAAAAATGATATTCACTAAGTGACAAACATTGAAAAGTTTCCTCCATGGGATCCTTGTCAAGAATTTATATTGTTGGTATCTATGTAATCAGGGAAGTGTAGCTTGTAGAAGCTTCAAAAGTATCATATAGAGAAGATGATGTCTTCAAGGGAATGAGAACATCATTATGACTATAAGTCAAGTTGCATGTTTTAAATGGAGGTGGATCAATGGGTATAACATGCACTTGCCCATCATGTTCAAACTTGACACAACAGTGCAAAGTTGAGGGTACACATGCCATATCATGTATCCAAGGTCATCCAAGTAGGATGTTATATTAGAACTCTCCTTCTACAACATAAAAGAGTTTAGGAATTGTGTGGGCACCTACATGGATATGTAAAATAATAGAGCCCACCATAGTAGCTGTGGTATCGTTAAAGGAGTAGAGTACCATGTCAGTTTGAGACATGTAATTGTCAGGAAGAGCTAGCATTTTGTAGGTATGGGTGGAGATAATATTAATACTATCTCCCCTATTGATCATGACTCTCTTGACATGAGTTTGATCAATAAATGAGATAATAAAAAGGGTAGAATCTTGATCTTTAGGGTGTTGAAGTGGAATTTCTGAATTACTAAAATAAATCAAGGAGATGGGATTAAGGGATCTAACCAAAGCTACAAGAGTTTGGGGATCATCAAGTTGTACCTTAATCACTTACAAGGAACTAATAAATGCTTGATGATGTTGGGATGAGTTTTGGATTATCTCATACAAGGACATTTTTATAGGAGTTTGGTGAATCTATTTCACCATTAAGCTTTGAATAATGTCCAAAGATGTTAGTTTATGGACACCTAAGATAGAAATATGGGATTCAGAGAAGGAGTATCTTTGGAAAAGGGATGAGCCCAAGGAGCGGTGACCTTTTCCTTACCTTATCTTTTTGGTTTTGTGACCATGTGGCCACATTAACTATGTTGAGCTAAACTATAGGTGAAGGAGGTGGCAAAGGGGGTATTAACACATCTTTGGGTTTGAATTTAGGTGGAACAATAGGAGACATTATGGATGCTAGAGGTGGAATAATAAGAGTATCAACAAAGAGAGTGTCAACATCAAAGTGTTACTGAATGACTGTTGTGAGGGATTTACAACTCTTAGTATTTTTCTAGGTGAATGATGATATAAACACATGTTTTTATCATTAAACTAAGATGGCTTCATTCCAAGAGGATTATAAGGCTTAACGGGTGGAAAATTTATGAAGATTGTAATAACTGACATAGGAAAAAGCTCTAAGACCCTACGAGTGGGATCAAATTTGTTGTGGTAATAGGAGTGGACACCTTATTTTATTTAGGAGTCATAGAGGTGATTTTATGTGGTACCTTATTTGGTGGTGGTGGAGCTACATGTTTTGCTAACATTTTCTTGGTATTAGGTATCATCGTCTCAGATGTGAAAGGCCTACCAGGTGAAAAAGGTAGTAGTGGAGGTAACTTAACTTTTTGACTTTCTTGGGTCAGTAGTCAAACTAAATTAGAGGGGTGTGGTCCTAATTAATAATAAAGTTGAGGGTTGAAGAGGGGATCGATGATATTTAGGAAGCTTAACATTTTTCTATAGTTTACACTATAAAACTCCAACTTGTGGTTGAGGAGTTAAATCTAATTTCACTTATGGATGAATTAAATTAGAGATTGGGAATACACCTAAGGGCTTGATCTACTTTAATGTGGTAGATGCCTATGAGGGTGAGGGTTTTGACATAGATGGATGAGCTTCTGGTGATTTTGGTGAAGAATCTCTAATATTATCAAAGACCTTGGGTTAAAGGGTAGTGAGAGGGTTGGTAGTAAAGGTTGACATTCATTTTGTTGGATAAGGATTTTCAAGTTGATCCCAAAATGTCACATGATCTAGCTTCATGGAGTTAAGAAATTCTAGACTTTTCACCAATTACAAGAAGGGTTTAGATAGCATAGGCCTTACAGTTGCATCTTTATAAGGATGAGGTGTTTGAGAAAGAGGAAAATTGTTGGCCTCTACTACTTTAAGCCAAAGATGAGAAAGAACTATAATAGGGTCTTCTTCGATAGAGATAGGGGAAGAGGCATGGTCTTCCATGGGTAGAGGAGAGGTAGGTGAAGAGGGTTCCTCAAGGGGGTAAAGCATAAGTATTATTTCTCCCTCAACATGTGGGTGAGGAATAGGTAACGTATGATCCTCCATAGGTAAAATAAGGGGTAAGAGTGGTACAATTGGAGTAGGCACAATAGGTCTCTCATCTAATGTGGGAGTAGATAATACTGACTCTTCTAGGTGCAAAGGTGGAGTGGATGGGGTACTACTCTCTATCAGTGGAGGAGAGGTAGGTGAAGAAGGTTCCTCAAGGGGGTATAACATAGGAATGATGTTCCTTTAAACATGTGGTAGCGAAATGGGTAAGGCATGGTTTTCAAGTGGTAAGAGGATAGGTAATATTGGTGCAAAGGGAAGTGGCAATATTGGCTCTTCTAGTGGTAAAAGAAGTGGTAAAGGAGGTTCTTCCTCACATGGTAGTGGAATGGGTGAAATAGGCTCTTCTACTTAGGGAGGAAGAATGGGAAAAATAAATTCCATTGACTATGGGGGAGGAGTTGATAGAATGGGTGCTTCCTATTGAGGGGGGAGTTGAACTAGAGGTAAAGGAAAGACCATATTAACCATATGGATATTATGATCACATGAATTAATTATGGTCTGAACAATATTTTAATTGGGTGAATGGTTATGAAATGGATGTTTGAACACATCCATACTTTGATTAAGGGGTACATTAGGATTATCCAAGATGAGATCACCTCTATCAAGCATGTCTTGAATAATGTTCTTAAATGTCTTACAATTATTGAAATTGTGACCTTTAACTTGATAGTAGCCAAAAAAACTCATCTTCTTTGTACCAAGTTGGAATAGAATGGGAGGGTTCAAATTGTATAGGAGGTTTGATTTGAGTAAGGGTTATGACACCTTGTTGAAATAGTTTTTCCCAAATGGATGTCTATGACTTTATGATGAGAGTGTATTTTATTTGTTCATACCATTGATGGAATTACTTGGTTGGATTTTGGGAAGTCAAAGAATTTGATTGGTTTGTGTTTGTAGAAGAAGGTGAGTTAAGGACCACTGTGTTAATAGAGACTTTAGCTTTTTGGTTAGAAGGAGAAGTTTTAGAAGAGGAGTCATTCGAATTGGAATTAGGGTTCTTATTGAGCAACTTGACTTTGCCTTCATCTATAGCATGAATCTCAAGTTTTCATGCCATTGTAAAGGCCTCATCAAATATGTGGAAAGTGTATACCTAGAGTGTGGATGAGATGTGCTTAGCACATGCCCTTGAAAAGAGCTCAATAAGCTTAGGTTGGGGTAAGGAGAAGTAAAGTTGATTGATCAAGCCTCTCCAATGAGTGACAAAATATGTAATAAATTCATCATCAAATTATCTAATAGAATAAAGGTTTGTAATAGAAACCTTTTTATAAATGTTAATAGAGAAATGGTTTATGAATATTTGTGTGAGTTGGCTAAATGAGAAAAGGGAGTGCTGAGTTATAGAGCTATACCAATCCAAGGCAACACTTGAAAGAGACATAGGGAAAGTGTGAAGTAGTAATGCATCACCATGTCCTATTAAATAACAAGCATGCCTAAATTCTCATAAATTTTGTTTTGGGTCCTATTTACTCTATAAATGAGTAAATTTATGGAGTTTCCATTGGATTGGATAAGGGTGAATAGGCACAGAAGGATGGATGGGTTTATTGCATAGTTGATCATAAGAAAACACATTATTTGAACCAAAAATGAATGTCTCTAAATTAGACATCTTGTCCATCAACATCTTAATGAGGTCAGGAGGGGGATTTGTCTAGGAGATACCTCCTAAGTTATATGGAACTTGATACGAAGCAGAGGGATCATATGACATAGCTTGCTATGGTTGTGTTTGTGCAACATAAGGATAAATAGTCATAAGCTTGGGTGTAGAAAGAAAAGGGGCTTGTCCTATTGGGTTAGAGACTATGCTTTGGTTGGATGTTGTTATTATAGGTTGGGTTATTGGCATTGTGAGACTAGATGAAGGGTGAGTCATAACTCAAGTAATTATAGGTGTAAGGGTAGATGGAATAGGTACCACTAAATTCTGAAATGGGGTGTGACTTGACTAAATTGGTTGTGGTTGTGAAAATAGGGAAGTCACGCTAGGGTTTAGGTGAGATTAGGTAGTTGGTGATGCTAAACTTTGGATATTATTTATGGTTGGGTTACTTATTGAAGTAGCAGTTTGAGTAACCATGGGTAAAATAGTAGAGGCAATTGAAACTAAAGTTGTTTCCATTAGAGAAGTTGGTATACCATAGATTGGGTCACCTGAAGAATTATAGGTTTGGCTCATGGAAAGGTAATGCTAAAGGTCTACCATGTTTGATCAAGAAATTTAACAAAATCTTGATCTCCTTCAAGCACAGTGGGAATTTGGTTGGGTTTGGGAGTATTCTCTATATCTAAAGTGTACTCCATGACATAATCAACAACAAGAGAATAAGGTGGAAGTGGTTTCCATCTTGTGTAATCAACAAGAATTTTAGCTTAATCTCACATTAATACCATGCAAGAGGAAGTATAAATAGTCTTACTACCCTTTATTAGTGATAGAATAAGGAAAAATCATGTTCGAGTGTAGGTAAGTGGATTTTTTTAGCTTGTCATTTTGAGTAAATGAAAATTACATAGTCATCGATGTCAATCATGTTAATTGGTGTCGGTAGAAAAAAATTTCCAACGTCGGTGGGATCATTGATGTCGGTAGCTAAAATCTATAGATGTCAGTATAGTTAATCGATGTCGGTCACTATGATATCCTGGGAGATGGAAAATCCAATGTGATAGAAACATAGAAGTATAAACTAGGTAAAACAATGGATGCAAGAGGTCTATGTAAGAAGAAGAACACTCAAAAAACTTGATATAATAGGTTATACAAGTTGAGTATTAAAAAGAGTGTTGATGTTGTGAATCAATAGGAAAACATCCTTACCAAATCCAAAATACAAAAGGAAATAGAAAAATAGAAAAAGAACATACAACCAATAACTATTAACTCTTAGATATTAATTTTAGTCTCATGTTGGCTTATGCCTTAATCAGATAGTGAGAAAAAAATCTAGTTGTCAAAGGTACTAGAAAGAAATATAGAGCTAGTTTTAGGTTAGTTTTAGTGATCAAGACGAAATCTATGTTAGACCAGGTACATGGCTTGTTATAGGAGCTTGATCCCCATACTTCATGGACCTAAAGCTAAGCCACACCACTTATCCAAAATATACCTTGTATCTAGAGTTTATACTCCATTAGAGAATAGAGTGGGTTTTCCCCTTGGTGGTGAAATCCAAGTAGGATAGCCAGGTAGGGTAAGGTGATCCACGAGGTGATGAAATATTGATGGGCCTTTTCTTAGGTGAGTTTAGATGTTTGTTTATGTGAGTGTGATTTGGTTTTGTAATGTAGGTTCACTATAATTTATTCATAATGCTTGTAATTAACTAGGTGAGGTAATATGTAGCAAGCAAACAATGAAATGTTGTAAGTTTTAAACCCAAATCTAAAATGTTTAGATTCAAATGAAAACAAAGATGAAATAGGAGTAGAGAATTAAATTCACTATCCTAATATGCATGCAAGAAGGATTAAAGAAGAGATTCTTTCAACTTGTAATAAAAATGATGAATTACTTTTCAAGGCAAAGAGAAAAGAAGACAATTTTAGTTTATTACTTTAAACAGAAATAAATGTTGAATTTTTCATTTTAAGAGAGAAGAGAAGAGGAAAGTGCAATAAATGAAGTTTTCACTATAATGCACATATATGAATGTTTAAAATAAGTAATGAACCCAATAAAAAGTCCAGGGTCCCACTGGGCATACCAAAAATAATTAGCTAAAATTTGTCTATTTCAAGTCTAAATAAAAATAGAGAAGAATGATAGGCATAAGTGATTAGAATGAACTTGGATTGGTTTACATGCCATATCTAGATTTTTTGAGCACTCCTCTTTGGCTGGGGAGGACTACCTACAAGTAAGACAGCACTATCACAAAATTTTTGTTAGCAGATATTTGAGTGGGCTGCCAAGTTACGTGTTTGTTCTAGTAAGTGTGAAACTTCCTTAGAGATTATAGTTCAATTGTGAGAGACAAAAGAGTAATAAATAACTAAAAGAGAGGTAAATAGAGAGTGAAAGAGAGATAATGTTACCATTATTCACAACTTTAGTGCAATAGAAAGTGATAGAGTGTAGGTGGTGTGTTCTATTTGTATTTTAGAAGGTGTTTAGGTAGGTTTTGGAAAGGTTAGTAAAATCTACATTCACTGACATTGGTAAGGAAGTGATAGATATTGGTTATCCTACCAAGGTTGTTAGGTGAAGATAACTAATGTTAATTAGGTTTTCAAGGTCGGTAGGGGAAATAAATGCCTAAGATCTTGTAGAAGGCTTTTTCAAGTCTAGGAAATGGTTTTGGTCAAGTTTGAGAGGTTGAACAGTATTCTAAGAGAGAGATAGATGGTTTAGATGGATATGGTCAAAGGTTTGGTGTGTTAAGTCAAGGGGAAACAAGTAGGGAATCTTTATAACCCCCTCACAGGGGTTTAGTTAGGAATATGTAAAGTAATGAATAGTAGATGTAAAGTGATAGTAAAGTAACTACTTAAAAGACCTACAGAGTAAGTGATACACTTAGCTACAGTGGTGACTAAATAATAAGTGTCTAATGGATGGCTCTTATTAGGTAATCTAAACCAATGCCCTAAACAGAGAAAATAAGTGGGTGCTACCGATACTCAAGAGCTTGGTTTTTGATCTGGATTAACTTACATAAGATAATAGTAAGCCAGGATGTCAAAAGTTGAATACTAAGAGCTTGGATGAAAATAAGGAGTTTTCTTAATTTTTGTTGACCTGAATATAAGGGTGGAGTTTGTTTTATATAACCGATGTCGGTGATCCCGCTGACATTGGCCATGGGTTCACCAACATTGGTAGCCTTAAAATAGGTAAAACTACTATTTTTATCTAACTTTTTGTTACTCCTCATGCCAAGTGTGGCACACATTACAAAATGGTAAAAATAAGAGGTCAAGAAGGATGTAGTTGGTCATGAATTCAATTTTGAGGTGATAATAAGTCTTGGGTAGTTAGGATGAGGGGACCAGGTCTTGAGGTGACTCATCAAATGATAATTAGTCTTAGGATGAGGTGGCCCGATAAGGTGGCAAAAGAGGTTTTTAATTAATTTAATTATATATATATATATATATATATATATATATATATAATTAAATATGTGAGGGGTAAAATAATAGCTCAAGGAGGCTAATTATTATTATTGAAATAGGACTCAAGGGGGGTTTTAACACAGTGAGTTACACACAAGTGTGTGTTATAATTTTGGTGTCTACAGATAGATATATATATAGATATAGATATATAGGTGGTTACCAATCTTGTAGAGCATGTTTTAATCCAGTAGCTAATAAATCATGTTTCATAACCCAACTCCATCTATACCCAACTTGATTTATAACCAATTTGATATATAAATAGTATTAAGTGTATATACCTTAATCTAGTGTATTAAAGTGGGACGACGTAGATTTTGGGCATGGTTTAAAAAACGATAAATTCCAAGTTGGATTCATACCATACTCTAAGTATTTTCTATTCCCCAATATAGTATATCAAAGGATAGCATAAGAATATGGGCCCTACCATGTGTGTCTGTGTGTGTCTAGGAGGCACCATTATAAAGTCCCTAGTTCATATATACCATTCCTTTTTGATATCTAACATTCCTTCACCTAATAATGTATCAAGGGAGGATTTCCTTCTTGATGGATATTAAGGGAGTAAGCCACAACTATTAATAGAAATTTCCATTCCTAGTATCTAATTTTGATTTGATTTTACACTAGGGTGTGGCTATCAAGGGAATATTAATTTTTGATAGTTAGATTTATTCTTACCCTACCTGCTTAGCTATGCCCTAACCAATAAGGCACAATAAGATTCTTTCCTGATATATAAATTTATTCTTGTCATACCTACTTTTCCTTTCTAGAATATATTCTTATCTATCAATTAAATCTTACTTCCTAATATATAGCTCTCATATATTCTTTCCTTACCTACTTATCTATTCCCTTGCTACTTGGCTTTTGTTGTTGGCAAGGTAAGTTTGCTTCATAATAAATAGAATAAGAAATGAATTTTTCAATCATGTTTTGTAGTCAACTATATATAGGCTCATAGAAGGTCAATACAAATCTATAATAGCTAGTATATCTCTCTTAATCCAAATTAAACATATTTTTTTTTATCTATCCTAATCAATTTGTAGGCTTGGTTGATTATATATAGCCTCATATCTAGTCAGGTTTATATTTATCAATCCAAATTGTTATGATCCCCATCCCTATCCCCATCTAGATAAAGTAAAGGAAAGTGGAGGGGAGGGATATGGCCCAATCAAGAATATCAATTAAAATTTGAGGGACTATCTATATGCTTAATCAACCCCAGATATTCATAATTGATCCTACCTCTAATGATCACTCGATATTCCAATTGAGAATAACTAGTCAAATCTAAGGGGCTATTTATATGCTAAATCCAATATAGATATAATAACCAATATATCCATTCAATCCCTCTTTAATAGTATAATAACCATCCATGTAAATAAAGAGGTCCAAATTAACCATACAATGGGCTCCCTATTTAGAGATAAGACCCACATGTTAATTTCAGTCGATTAGTAGGCTCCAAATACCATATAGGTAGAGGGCCCAATCTAAAATAGCCAAGTTATGTAATTTTATATATATGATATTTATTTACATCAATATATTCATTTTCATTAAAATAAAACCAATATAGTAAACTATCATGGGAAAACCTTTCACCTAATTTGGGTTGTTTCCTCTTGGTCAAAAATATTGATGATCATGAAATAATGGGCATGGATATGTGATATGGCCTACTCATGATAATCAAAATTAAACATAACACATATTTAAGTTGATGGATTTATGATACACGTTATAGGAGGGGTATATATATGGCTATAGAGCTAATCGATAGATACTAACCTTAACCCATAAAATAATAGCCCCCATATATATATCTACCTACTTTCTTACCCTTATCTCTCTAAACACTTACAACTTTCATATTTCTCTTCCCCCTCAACTGATAATATGCAGATGAAAAATAATTTCCCATCTATATATAATAGTGCTAATCACTCAAAGTGACCTCATTATGAGATATATGGGCATATGACAAATTATATAGGCACTATTCCCACCTAAAATTTTTTAGAATAATGGAATGTCCTTTAGTACAACCCTATATTATAGTGTAGTCACAGTCATTTCCCACAAGATAAATATATCATCTTCCTCCCCTCGAGTATCCCCTATCTATATATCACCCCAATTGAATGTACCTACCTAGTAAGAAATAGATCAAGAATGAATGTATATGATGAATCATAGAAAATCCCTCTACCTAAAGGCATTTTAATTTATATCTTATAGTTTATCCCATAATTGATATATATCCATATATAGAGATAAATAGTGTATAATTATATAGATAAAAAGAGAACTCTATCTATCTGAGAGGTTCATATCTAAGATAGATAGAGAGGACCTATAGATGATGAGGGGATATCGATATAGGTATCCATGAAGAAGGGAGGGACCCAGGGTTTAAACCACATGAGAGGTTAGTCTATCGTATGGAGGGGAGATTATAGAAAACCATGTATGCTTGGTTTCTTGGGCTTAAAGAAGAAACCTTGGTTACCATAGATAGGAGAAAGGCCCTAACTCCTTTAGAACCTCTAACTCCCACCCACTATGGATAGGTTTGTATAGACCAAATAGATATTATATCTATTTATAAAGATTTCATGTCAAGCACATCTGTTGTTATAGTTAGCATTTTACCAATGACCCACCCATCCATTATAGAGCTTAATATTATAGCTTGGTTCAAATAATCTAGTTGACAATTGACCCAAATATTTGAAGAAGGGATACAGGGAATTAACTAGTAGAAGAAATCAAGTTAAATAGTAATCCATACACTCATGTTGTGTGTGTGTGTGTGTGTGTGTATATATATATATATATATATATATATATATATATATATATATATATATATATATATATATATATAGTTGCACCATAGAATTAATAGTGACATGAATCTATGGGTAACATGACTCTATGGTATGGGTAAGATGAGTCATTATATGGGTGGCTCTCTTGGATGGGAAAAATGAGCAACTTAACTATATACATAACATGACTATATAGGATGGGAAACATGAGTAACTAAATATGATATATGTAAATTTATATATATATATATATATATATATATAAATTTACATATATCATATTTAGTTACTCATGTTTCCCATCCTATATAGTCATGTTATGTATATAGTTAAGTTGCTCATTTTTCCCATCCAAGAGAGCCACCCATATAATGACTCATCTTACCCATACCATAGAGTCATGTTACCCATAGATTCATGTCACTATTAATTCTATGGTGCAACTATAGATCTATACATTTAGTCCAGTCATTTTATGTGGAAAGGGTTGCAAAAAAGGTTAGGTGAACTAAAAAATAAAAGTAAGTTCACTCAAAGGGAAAGATTTTGAGGAGGGTAGAGAGAAAACACCTTACACTGTGTTATATTTCATTACATTATAGATAAAGAAGACCACATGTTGGTCCCCTGAATGTGACCAAATGATTGATTGATGGGGCTGAAATTCTTTTTAAAAATTTTATGGATCAAAGAACTATCCCCTATAGAATATTTTAGTTAAAAGACCATATCATTACCCTACCCATGTCATTCATGTTGGCTTGACTAAGACTAGTTATTTAGGTTAGTTTAGATATATATGCATGGTTAGATAGATGGGCATGGCTGGATTAAATAAATAGATACTTTATATGGATTAGATGGGGAGATAGGCAACTAAATTAAACTCTAATTAAATTAGAGATAGTCATCTTGATTAATTAGGGATGATGAGGGATGGTGAGGGTTAATGAAGGATTTATTAGGAATAATGAGGGAGTGACTATAGATGATGAGGGGTGGTGAGGTTTAATGAAGTAATGATTAGGTATGATGATTGATGATGATGGTGTTAATAAATGAGGGAGTGATTAGGGATGATGGAGTGATTAGAGATGGTGAATGGTCGTGAGGGTCAATGAGGGAGTGATTAGGGATGATGAGGGATAATTAATTGGTGATTAGAGATGATGATATATGGTGAGGGTTAATGCGGGAGTGATTAGGGATGATGAGGGAGTGATTAGAGATAATATGGGATGTTGAGGGTAAATGAGGAAGTGATTATGTATTATTATGGATGAGATCAGACTAATTAGGGATGATGAGGGATGGTGAATAATTGATTAAGGATGGTAATGTTTAATTAGAGAGTGATTAAGGATGATGAGGGAGTGATAGGGATGATGAGGGATGGTGAGGTTTAATGAGGGAGTGATTATGGATTATTACGATTGAGGATAGAGTAATTAAGAATGATGAGGGATGATGGAATGATTAGATATGATGAGGGAAATCAAGGGTTAATTATGGAGTGATTATATATGATAAGGGAGTGCTTATAGATGATGAGGGATGGTGAGGGTCAATGAGGGATTGATTAGGGATAATTAGGAACAAGGAGAGAGTGATTAGGGGTGATGAGAGATGTAGAGGAAGTGATCAGGGATGAGAGAGGGACAATAAGAAAGTGAAAATAACACAAAGTGGTGATTTGATGTGTGTAGCTCATTAATGTGACCTATACTACCCTAATCACACCATTTTGGGTTGAGTTCAAAGTGAGTGGTTTATAAAATTCAATTTTAACAAAGTTAGGAATCCTAGAAATGAAACAATTTGGAAATCACAAAAACTAAAGAATGAATATATGTTTACCAAAAATGGACATCAATTACAAAAATTTTGCACAGAAATCCCTAATCTCAATATTGAGACCTTGAAATTACCTTTGTAGTGACCATATTACATTTTTAAAAAGTATCTTCCACATCATAAGGCATATAGTTTTGAGAACAACTCTATTAGATGCAAAGTGACCCTAATTTCTTATATTTACTAAAATAAATTTAAATTAAACTTATAATTAACATTTATTTTAGTAAATGACCCCCCTCTCACTACTAACCTTCTAATACATCCCCCTTTAACATTTTTTACACACATGATTTCACTCCATCATAATGCATACATGTTATTAGAATTAGTGGTGATAATGAATATGTGTTATTACCACTAATAATGTGTTTGCACTTTTGTTGTTTATAATTTCAAACTCATACATGTTATTACCACTAATAACATGTAGACACTTTTTTTCATTTGAATTTATACACACAATACCATGTACATGTTATGGTGGTTTTGAATAAAAAATCAAGCCTTTTGTCTCAAAAATGGATTGGATTACCAAACCAAAGGATTGGACCTATCAACACACTGCCAAATCAGAGAGTATTGAGAAAAAATAACAAAATTTAACTCCCATCACTAAATACACTATGAATTTCAATGAGCCAATTCATAAAATTATTACCACAATGACATGGACACTCTAATCCTTCCAAATATATTATTTTTATAATTTTTAGACTTGTTGATGCCTAAATGTGTATCACAGGTGCCTAGAGTGATTAAAAAACACTTCTCATTTTACAATTTCTAATAATCTAATGCATGAGTTACAGGTTGTGATAATCTTATTATCTATTATTGGAATAAAGGCAAAATATGTGGACTCTTTCTATTTATATTAATTTGGTGGTTGGAAGCCACTTGGCCAAATAGTAGATCTATGAAAAATATGAAGTATCTATGATAAGAATAATTACTTATGATCAATAAGTAATCTAACATGAATATTTACAATGACAATTAAATTAAGGTGATTCAATAAAAAAAGGATAAGAAAGAAGGGTAGGGCACAAAGAAATATTGTTAATCTTCATTCCAAACATCATGACAAAGTTCAAATATCATTTAGGCATACACTTAACCCAAATGGAGCATGAAATAACATAGGCCCAAATCCTATCACACATAAAAAAAACTCTTAAAGAAGGTGGAAATAATGTAAATCAGAACTTGGTTCACTTTAAATATTTACTTTGCAAGCAAACATCATTGGTGAAAATGCAAGAAGAGTTAAAAAATGAAATGAACCTAAAAACTTTTATTCAACCTAGCATTGGCACTAGTTAACAACTCTACAATCAAAGATACATACCAAGAATCCATAAGAACCATTCAAATCTAGAAATCAAAATAAACAAATGTTATAGAAGCCATGATAATAATGAACATAATGAAATAACATAGGCCCAAATCCTATCACACATAAAAAAAACTCTTAAAGAAGGTGGAAATAATGTAAATCAGAACTTGGTTCACTTTAAATATTTACTTTGCAAGCAAACATCATTGGTGCAAATGCAAGAAGAGTTAAAAAATGAAATGAACCTAAAAACTTTTATTCAACCTAGCATTGGCACTAGTTAACAACTCTACAATCAAAGATACATACCAAGAATCCATAAGAACCATTCAAATCTAGAAATCAAAATAAACAAATGTGATAGAAGCCATGATAATAATGAACATAACTAAATACTAGAAAACATTTGTAGAATTCCATGGTTATATTAATTTACCTTAGTTTACAAAGTAATATGTCTCTAACAACTCCCTCTCTTTTTGACAATTGACAATGTTCCTTTTATAAGATATAAGGAAGCATGTCGATGAGTTTCATCCAATTACATTTGTACAAGTGCATAAGATAGGTGTCCAAATGGCCTTTTCTTTTTAATAGATTGGTTTATAGATAATTTTATCTTATACATTTCACATATATTTACATAGATATAAATTTAGCTTCCCTTGGGTCAATTATAATGCTCACAAGATTTGGTTATGGTTCTTACTTCGTAAGGGCATTCTTACAGGTTCTAACAGTGTTATAATGGTGGTATCTAGTTCAAACATTATTAGATTAGATCCCAAAATTTACATTACCAAGTCAACATGGTCTTTTATTTGGCCTATTTAAATCCTATGGCTATGATGTGGCATTTATATGGCATACCTATGCCATTCTATTCATTTCTATCCAAAATATGATAGTTTTTTCTTAAAACATTTGGATCCAAGTAGCTATGTTAAAATTGACATCTATGAGATTGTCATTTGACATCTTAGAAACATATTTGATGTTCATATGACCATAAATTTTAAACATGTTATAGGGACTATCCACCAAGCCTACCACTTATCATTGTTTATTTCATTTTGTACCCTGTGTGTTCCATTTGCCTACTATTCGATGCTTCTACATTCTTTATACTGGGATCTAAGTTTTTTCATCATTTATTTCAATATATAAATTGGATGTGCATGTTTTAATGTGTACCATAGATTATTTAAACTTACTTAGATTTAAGCTAGGGACCACTGCTTAAGTTTTCAACATTGATATCGCTCTGTTTGATATTGGTCCTCTGCTTATATGCATGTTGTTGATCCTGTATAGAAGAACAAAATTAAAGCTTGAGATAAAATATAAAGGACTTAGGATAAAAATATTAAGCTAAGTTATAAACATATATATAGGAGTTCGTGAAAAAAGGGACTCGACATAAAGACTTTGGACCATGGTTTTATTTGTATTAATAAATATGAATATTTTAGCCTAAGGTTTTTAAGCTAAGTTTGTAACATGTAAAAAGGACCCCAAAAATAATAAAAGGGACCAATAATAAGGATTTTGACCTAATATTTTAAAGCTAATCTAAACATATCAATGTGACCTTGATAATTATAAAGGTGCTAACATAAATTTCTTTACCCAAACTAGGAACATAAAAAAAGGACCCTATAGGATATGACTTAGCATAAGGTCTTAACCTATGGTTTCATTGTATAAATAAATATAATGTAACTTTGGGATAAATACTTAGGATAATTAATAAAATTTTCCCTACATTTTTATTTGAACCATGCTAAGATAAAAGGGATCATGGATTACCAGATATAAAAATGGACCAAGCATGAATTTTTTTAGCCTAAGGTTTGGTTGTCTTGAAAAACATGACCAAGCCTTAGGATAAAAATTAAACTAAGTCCATGGAATTTGAATTTTTCCCACTTAAATTTAAATGAAATCCCCCACTAATTTTAAATTTTAATTAAATTTTCCAAATAAAACATTAGGCTAGGGTTTCATCAATTCAAACATGAATTTAATCAATCAATTATAAATGAAGGTTAGTAAAAGATCAAATTAACATTGAAACACCAAAACCATAAGCACGTTAAAACTCAAATGGGATCCATTAAAAATGAAACCTAAAAAATGAATATCTAATGTTAGTCTTTTAGATAAAATTAAACCAGAACCATGAACAAATAAGTTAGTCAATCTATGGTGTGGATGATCTTCAAATAAAAATAATATGTAATCATGCTAATGATACTCTTATCAAGTAAATATTCAATTTCAAGGCACAAATTTTCATTATTTGACACATGGGTTCCCATTTAATAGAAAAAGGGGTATTTTGACCTTAACAAATGGCAACTTATGGGGGAACATAACAATATGTTATAATTCAAAGACTAGTTCAGACTAATAATTAAGATACTTATTCTATTTGATCAGGCACCATAATTAACATCAGTTGATGGTTATAAAAAATATTACATATGTATAATTAGGATCAAACATAAAAATTCATTTATGATGTGTGTGTGCTTTAATTCCACTTACTAATTACCAAAGCTTTAGAGAACAACTTCTAGGTTTTGTGACTTTAACCATTAACATTAACTTATGGCATATTTGGATGTTCATTAAGGATAAAGATTTAACTCAAGGAAGGCTTGGGCATTACTATATTTCTAGTTAGGCATCAATAGCCCTAATAGAGATACCTTTGGCTCCATTCAAGGCCTTGCTCCACTACAAACTAGGCATCCATAGCCTTGATGGAGATTACTAGAATCACCTCTGCTTAGAAAGTTTTTGATTTTGCAATAAGCTCTTATTTTTGTATTTTTTAGATCATTTTTGGATTTTCAACAAATGTTAGGAACTAGGTTAGCTAGGTTTAGGTATTTTTTCATGTTTTAGATTTTTAGACAATCATCCTTGGTTGTAAACTTTGTCATAAGCAATTAATGTTTTCTAAGTGCAAACATGACTATGTCCTAATAGTTTAAGTTTTCATCCCACATGTGAAATCCTTCTTAAAACCAAAATTATATTAGAAAAAGGTTTAAAATCTCAAAGAATAATTAACTTATCCATCAGTCTTTGCTAGCTTCTCTAAACTACAACATCAAGCTCATATTTCAATCCATGTTCACCCAATGTTGAGAAGTCATACTTGAATTTCTAAACTATGAAGCTCTTGAGTAGTTAGGTGATATATGAGATGAGGGCTGTCTGAAAGGACTATAAGTAAAGAACAAATCAAAAAAGTTAAACATATATAAAAACACTTTATATAAATAAGGGACATGTAAGAAAAAAGCAAGAAATAAAGAATATGAAAGAAACTAATCTAAACACCTATACTAAATTCATAAAATACTTACCTCTAAGATCAAATGGAAAGTTTTTTAATCTACTAAAAACCCTTAAAACATGATTGTTTCCATTCAATGGACTCTTCTTATGTATAGGATAACTTGTATTCATGTGTCTTCTTAGTGATATAATTTGGCCTCCTATCATCATTATCTAGTACATGGATTGAAGATATGGGTCTAAGACACAATCATCTTCCTCCCAAATTCTTTTACTTTGTAGCAAGAGTGCTACTTCTACTTCATCCATAGATAGATAGTGGATTATATCATCTTCACTCAATAATGGTAGCTCAACTAGTATCCTTAGACTGATGCCTTCATTAGGTTCTTTTTGAGGTGGACATGGACTACCAATCTTTGCACAAAAATATTCCAAGTCATCCCAAAAGGCTTCTTCATCCTAATCAAATGGATGATGTTCATCTAGACTCCTATCAAAAACATGTTGGTCACATATTTTTGACATTTTGATGGAGTCATATTACAATTCTCGATATGCTCAATTATCTTCATCCTCATCTTCTTTCTCAACAAGTATTTCAATGACATACTCAGTAACTTCATTTCCTAGTATAATTATTACTCATTTTCTTTAGTAGTATCTTCAATTTCATCAAGGTCTTCATATGAAGTGTCTTCATAATTATCTTCTAAAGAGAATTTTTCTTGTATCTAATCTTGTTCCTAGGGTTGATCGTTAGGAGGATTTGTTCCTTACTCTAGACCATATTCAAGTTCACTTTCCTCTTCAAATGGAAAATCAAAATATTGTACAAATCCATATGTCCCTACAACATTGTCTTGATTAGGTAAAATTTATTAAATGTCTCTTTCATATTGATAAGCTTAAAAAACATGGCACTAATCAGCCAAATATATATCATAAAGATTCATTTCATGTATGCTCTCAAATGAATCATTATTGTTATTTTAAAATTTAGGTGCAGTTTTGTTTTGATTTTAATTAGAAATGACATTCAACGTAGGCAAATTAATATTGACATTTGGAACAATATATGCCATTTGACCCTGGGTTTGTATTTGGTCATTGATTACCATAGATTCAGCATAGGCTAAAGCTATTGTATCAATGAATTTAAAATATTTTTTAAAAAAACATAAAAGTCAATGGATCTAAAGCATCCTTATAAATATCTAAAGATAAAGCCTTAACAGGGCTATAAGGAGCTATAGTTCTATTAAGTGTCTTTTGAAATCTAGCATTAAAATTTCTAATGCTTTCATTTGAATCCTTCTTCATAGTAAGGAATTCATGATAAAGGATATATAGAATGATGGTATTTCCAAATTTATAAATGAAATAATTATAAAAATCATTCGCACTAACCATGAAATATTTGAAAAGGTTAATAAACCAATCATATGACTCATATCAAAGAGTAAAAGGAAACAATCTACAGGGAACATCTTCATGAACAACATTTAACAATATTAAGGTAGCCTTAAAGAACTTGATGTTCTCCTCAGTAGTAGCAACACCTGTAAGACTAAAAGAAGGAAAATACCTTTCAATAATTTGAGGAAGATCATTTACTATAATTGGTATGTTGATTGAAGAACCACCTTGCCAAGTCATACCTTGAACAAATGAGTACTTTGAATTGGTGAAGTATTTGAGACTTTGGGAATTTCACTCACCTAAGCCTCACCTTGGGAAATTCTAGATTGTGACTTTTAAACTTATTTAAAATATGATGCATCAAACTAATCTTTATAAAGTATAATGATTAGTTTACATGTTAAGTCAATTTTTCATAAATACATGTAAAGCATGACAATATTTAACTAAAAAGTTCAAAAATACATCCAGACTAATGAATGAAAGGGGTGTTTACATTCTCTAATCTTGAATAAACTCAAATTTTCAAAGAACCAATCAATATTATACAAAATTTCCATTACTAAACTAGGGGGAATACACAAAGTATGAACTACCTTTGCATGATTATCTATGGATCTTTAAATAATATTGATATTTGTCTGAAAGAAGCACAAATATTGGTCTAAGACCATAAATATATAATTATATTTACATAACTATTTTTAAAGGAACACTAATATTGAAATAATACATCAATCTTTGATCAAAACAGACCAAAATTAGCAAAGATTTCGCAAATTCAAAAAGATCTAACTAAAGGCCCTCCTTCTAATACTAGTGAAGCTTCTCATATTGATGCCTAAATGTGTACCATAGGTACCTAGAGTGTATAACAAACACTTTAATTTTATAATTCCTAAGAATATAATGCATGATTTGTGGGTTATGATAATCATGTTATCTATTGGTGGAATAGAGGCAAACCAAGTTGACTGTTTAACAATATTTATATTAATTTGGTGGTTGGAAGCCACCATGGCCAAATAGTATATCTATGTAAAATATGAATTATATATGCTAATAATAGTGAATTATGATCAATAACTAATCTAAGATGTATATTTACAATGATAATTTAATTAAAGTGGTCTGGTTAAAAAAGGAGAAAAAGGAAGGGTAAAGTAAAAAGAAATATTGCTAATATTCATTCCAAACATCATGACAAAGTTAAAATATCATCTAGTTGTGTATTTAACTAATGTGTAAAATGAAACAATGTAAGACCAAATCCTATCATAGACCAGGTAAACTCCTGAGGAAGGTGGAAATAATGCAAATCAAAACCTGGTTCACTTTAAATATGTACTTTGTAAGAAAAAAACATTGACCCAAATGAAAGGAGAGTAAAGAAAACAAAATGAACCTAAAGACCTTTATTCAACCTATCATTGGCACAAGTTAACAACTCTAAAATAAAAGATACACACCAAGAATCCATAAGAACCCTTCAAATCTAGAAATCAAAATAAACAAGTGGGAGAGAAGCCAGGATAACAATTAACACAAGAAAATACTAGAAAATCTTACAAAAATTCCTTGATTATATTAGTTGTCCCTAATTTACAAAGTAATTTGGCTCTAATAACTCCATATCTTTTTTTAAAATTGATAATGCTCCTTTTATAAGATACAAGGCAACGTGTTGGTTAGTTTCATCCAATTACATTTGTACAAGTGTATAAGACAAGTATCCAAATGGCCTTTTCCTTTTAATAGACTAGGTTATAGAAAACATGCTCTTCGAAATTGCACATCTTTACATAAATGGAAATTTAGCCTCCCTCCAGTCAATTCTAATTCTCACAGGATTTAGTTATTATCCTTACTTCGCCAAGGCATTATTGTAAGTTCCAATAGTGTTGTAATAGTGGTAGCAAGCTCAAACATTATGAGATTAGATGCAAAACTTTACCTTACCAAGTCCATAGAGTTTTTGATTTGGCCTATTGCACTCACATGGATATGATGTGGCATTTCCATGGTTTCCCTATGCCATTTTGCTCATCCTTATCCAAAATATGACCATTGTCTTTTAAAATTTAGATCCAAGTAGCTATGTTAAAATTGACATCCACATGACCATTATTTTATTTTTGTGGAACATCTTTGGCAGTCATGTGACCATGAATTTTTAATATGTTATGGGGACTATGTACCAATCTTGACACTTATCATTTTTTGGCTTGTTCTACACCCTACATGTACTACATGTCAACTACTCAGTGCTTTTGTGTTCTTTGTAATGGGTTCCAAGGGTTTTCATTATTGATTTCACAACATCGATCAGATGTGCAAGTTATGACATGTACCATCGATTGTTTGAAATTGCTTAGGCTTTAAGTTGGGGACCATTTCTTGACTTTTTTAATTCTAATCTTGCTCTATTCAATCTTGGTCCTTCACTTAAACACGTGCCATTAATATTGTATCAAAGAGTGAAAGTTAAGCTCAAGAACAAATATAAAGGACTTCGGATAAAAATATTAAGTTTTAAATGTATATATAGGACCTCATGAAAAAATGGACTCAACATAAAAAATTTAGACCATGGTTTTATTTCTATTAATAAATATGAAAGCTTTAGTCTAAGCTTTTTAAGCTAAATTTACAACATATAAAAAGGACCCCATTAATAATAAAAGGGACCAAGCATACGGATTTTAACCTAAGATTTTTAAGCTATCATAAACATATTGAAGTGACATCACTAATTTTAAATATCTTGGCATAAAGTTCTTTACCCAAGCTAGGAACATAAAAAAAAGACCTTGCAAAATATGACTTAGCATAAGGTCTTAACCTAAGGTTTCATTGTATAAATAAATATGATGGAACTTTGGGATAAGGCCTTAGGATAAGTAATAAAAGTGACCTTGCATTTTTAGTTGGGCCATGCTAAGATAAAAGGGATCATGGATTATGATATATAAAAAGGGACCAAGTGTGAATTTTTTAGCCTAAGGTTTGGTTGCGTTTAAAAACATGACCAAACCTTAGGATAAAAATTAAAATAAGTCCATGGAATTTAAATTGTTCTTACTTAAATTTAAATAAAATCTCCCAATAATTTAATCAAAAGGAATAGGTAAAACATTTAGGCTAGGGTTTCAGTAATTCAAATATGAATTTAATTAATCAATTATAAATGAAAGTTATTAAAAGATCATTTTAACATTAAAGCATCAAAACCCTAAGCATGTTCAATCCCAAATGGGCTCCATTAAACTTGAAACACAAATATCCAATGTTAACCCTTTTGGTAAAATTAAACCACAACCATAAACAAATAAGTCAACTAGACCATGGTGTGGATGATCCTCAAATAAAAATAATGTGCAATCATGCTAATGATACTCTAATCAAGTGAATCTTCAATTTCAAAACATAAATTTGCAAAATTTGACACATGGGTCCCTATTTTTTAGAAATGGGGGTATGTTGACCTCAACAAGACTATTATCAAGTTTCAATCCATGTTTATTTCTATATATACCTTTTTCAAGCCACTATATCTACAAATATACATGCCTATGTATGTTTGTGTATATTTTTTGTTGATCCGAATTGAAAACAAATTATATGGTTACAATCTAGGCCTAATTCTACATGCATTCAAAAAGAATTAGTTTTCATTTTTTTGAGTTAGATAGGGGGCCACATGGCTGACTATCAATTTTTTTGTTAGTTTTTAGGATCTATTTACTTGTAAAATTAATAATAATAAAACTATTCATCAAAAAATTGTTAAAAAATATAGATTACAAACGAGATGATATGATTTAAGTTTTCACCAAATTATTTTAAACAATATTAAATGATGCTAAAAAATGAGGGGCTACATGGCCAATTATCTAATCTATTTTCCTAAAAATAAGAGTTTATGTTCACATTTTAGATGTTTGGTCTAGTTATACTTAGCCATTTTTTTTAAATGGTGTTTTTGAAACTAGACTCAAAATGATACAATTCATGTTCTTACACCATCCTTGAATTTTGAGTTTAGCCATCTCAAATTATCTATAGAAGTCCATATTTTTTAATTTAAAAAAAAAAAAAACATGTCCATGAGTAGGCCCTTTTTTATTCCCTAGATTTTTGCACTTACCCATCTATATACATTAGAATAAAAGTGATAAAATTTTTTGGAGGCTCTAGTTGGTTTCATCCAAATCTAGTCAATATTCCATACTGTACACCTGTGTCATAATCAGACACATACATTGATGCCATTGTCTGGATTTGCATCTAAAGCCATAAAATGCGAAATTTCAGGATGTGATGGTTGTTCTAGAATCTTGATCTAGTCCACTTCTATCCTATTTCAACCCAAATACACATGTGCATAGTAAATTAATTAAGTATTATTATTTTTAATTTATTACAATATCAATCAATAGGTATGGTTTCTATTTTTGGCATATCTCAGTATTTAAATTCATAATAATGTTTATCTGAGTTTACAAATTAATTGGCCTACTATAGATATTTTTTTTACCCTTTTGCTTAATCATTTATATATTCTTAACCCTATTTACCCTTGTGATGTAGGAGCATCTATAATAGCTCATGGAGGACACTGTCAAGATAAGACCATCAAGCATGCAAAGATTAAATCATGTTCTAGTTAGGAGTTGAATTCAAATTCAAATATTTGTATTTCCCTCCAAATGTTGTTTAATGAGAAATAAATGTGAATGTCAAATGTAAAAAGTGGAAAAGAGTGAAAAGGTAAAAGTAGTTAGATAAAATCTATACGTTGAAAGCCAATCTTGGCTTGTGGATCAGATCAAGAGAATGGTTGAAATCTTCCAACCATAGATGTTTGTTAGGGAATCTTATAAATTAGCATGTTGTTGTAAACAAATCTTCTTAGTTGGATTTGGAGCCCAAGTTGGCATAGGAGGAGGAGACTCTTTCAATAAGAGTAATATATGCATTATTATCATTTAAGAAGAGAGATGTAACTTTGTGAGGAGAGAGAGAGAAGAGAAGAGATAAAGAGATGATCTATCATTCAAGAAGAGAAAAAAGGTAACTAGAGAAGAGAATGTATGAGTGAAGGAGAAAGAGAAGGCTTGATAAATAAGAAATATGAAGATGACTAATAAGGCTTTGGAATCCATTGACATGGATCATGGAGTGTATAAATCTTGTTATGTAAGTATCTTCTTTAATGAAGAATAAATAGCATTTGTATCTCATGTTAAATTTATATAAATAGTGTTTTGCATTTATGGAATTATAGTTATACAGTATACAGGCCTATGTGTGTCTTCTTTAGAGCTTAAGGAGGTAATGAACATTTTATGGTAAAAAATTAAAACATTAAAACCTTTGGACATTATTTTGAGAATAATTTGAAACTTGTGAAATTGTGATAAGTAAATTGAGAATGTTTGGAATGTTGTGAGAGTCATGAACAATGTATGGATAGGGTATTCAAACCAAACACACAGTCCACTATTTCAAAGATAGAACCATGTGAGAATGATTACATGAGACTTAAAGAAGCTAAGGAATAGGTATATGAGGTCAATAAGAGATTGTATGAGGAGAAATAAAAACATTAAACCCAATAAATTTATTAAGATCCATAAAACCCTACACTAAGGCCTCTAGGTGATAGAAATAGGTAAGTGCACTAAGTTTTGCATGTTTTGATGAATAATTGGATTGATTTTTGTATGAGATCAAGGGAATGGGAAATATTTTAGATTTTATAAGGTATTAATGAATTTTTTGAGTGTATTGTGAATAATAAGTCCTTTTCACACATATGTTCAAGTTCTACACTAGACTCACACTAAGAACTAAGGCAAAAATATGGACAAGTATGACAGACATACATGACCTAATAAAGATTATGGAGTTGAAAAATTAAATAAATAAATATAGTAAAAAAGGTTATTAGGACTTTTTTGTAAGATTATATAATTTTTTAATCATGTATTTAGAACTCAAATAATAGGCTAGAACCCTTGAGACATCCTAAAACTCTCACAATAGAAATATCTCTGCTCTCAGCCCTGTACTAGTCAAGTAAGCCCTAAACCTAGGGTTTGGGATCTAGAATGAGTTTTAATCACTCAAAATGCATGAGACTTTGGAATATGTCACTTTTAGATGTTTCAAAACTATTTAAGGTGGTTTAATACCTTTGGAGTATGGGAAAGTATGGAAAACATCATTTACAAGTGAGTTTTTGATGTATGCATGCATGAAGGAGTAGGCTAATCTAAAAAAGTGGTTTTTATCTAAAGGAAAGAACCAATAAATGATTGATTCACCTGTAAGGGAATAGTGGGTATATATAATGATGATTATTTTGACTATAAAGTCTATAATTTATTCAATACAAGGAGCTTTGCATGAAAGGAGGGTTAACTAGAGTAAGGCCTACATAACAAAGTATAATTACATACAATTAACCTCATGAGATTCTTAAATATGTTTTATAAGGGCATAATGGGTATCCAAAAGTGTTTTTAAATTCATGATTGAGATAAAATATGATAAGTTATGGCCAAAATATAGAGAAAAAGGGCTACAAGGAAAGGTGCACAAGCCAACAGGTAAACAAAGAATATAGAACTTTCAATCAAAGAATGAATGATATGAATGGGTCTGTATAAGTGTTTTAAGGTGTATGAAATTCATGAGAGGTGGGTGATCATATAAATAAGTTATCTTTCATAAGCTAAGGTATGAGAACAAGAATTAAGGTCTTGAGGAGGTGTTTGTAGGATACACCAATTTTGGTATCAGAGCTTGAAGCTCTTGGAAATTGATGGTGATTAATAAGTTATTTTAGGATTTGGAAGAAGGATCAAAAGACTGGGATGCAAAATTCCTAGGTGAAATCCAAGAAATTGTCAAAAGACTAGGCAAGGAGAAAGGCTTGGGTGAGACAAGTAGACCAAAATACTAGGGTGCAAAAGACTAGGTGAGGACTTGAAGAGGCTAAGAGAGCAAGGTGGAAAAGACATGGGTGAAGATCTTAGAGATGGAGATATTTTTTAGGAGATTGTAGAGCAGTAGAGTACATGAGGGTACTAAGAAGAAAGTAAGCATCCAAAGAAGAGAGGGATGACTAGTAATGAATTTGATAAAGAGATTGCTAGTTTGAAGAAAGATATTGCTAAGATTACAAATGAATATGAGTCTTGGATGTAGTTAAATAGTCAAGCACAAAGGAAAAGAAATATTTCTCCATGGATGAGTCTTGTAATGAGGTAAATAAGTGTTTAGGACTTGATTATGATTGTTATTATGAGAAGAAGATTATTGATGTGTAGGTGTATAGAGAGAAAAGAAAAGTAAAGCCATTGAAAAAGGATCAAGGACATGGTTATGTGGTGCCTAAATGGATGGTGAAACAAACTCCCAAGTAACAAGAAGTGTTGGTACAAGAACATGGGTATAATATGCCTAGATGGTTTGAGAAGCCAAATGATAAGAGAAAAATGCAAGTATGGGTACCTAAGAAGGTAAAGAGTAAAGATGTGAGTGTTGAGGTAACAACACCAAGAAGTAAATGGATGAATATGGAAGTTTACACAAGCAACCAAAGGCATGAGGATGACACAAGTACATGGAAAGGTAAACAAATTATTTATGATGATGTTTTTGAATCTTTTAATGATATTTTCAGGAGAAATGAAGAATGTAAAGTGACTATGTGGACTAACATGCAGTAAGGAAAGAGTTCAAAATGGTTAGATGATGAGGAAAGAGGTGAACATATAGCAAAGAAATGCCTCATTGAAGGTAAGGAACAAATAAGATGGATTTAAAGAGAAGTTGAAGAGAACAAGGAGACAAAAATTTATGGCATTTCAATTATTTTTGATAAGTGTACTAATGAATAAGTTAGTTTGTGTGAAGATAAGCTAAGAAAGGATGAGATGAAGGGTAAAGGACAAGTATCCTTAAGAATGAAAGACCCAAGTTTGATGAAGAGAATGGTGAGATAGATGAGACCTCACAAAAGGAGGAGTTGAGAATGATGGAAGAACTCTTTAGTTCTCTAAGAGGGTTGTGTAAAGGTACAAGTCATGATGAGGACACCATTTGTGAGAATGAAGTAAAAAAAGAGAAAACCTAAGAGGCAAAGGTAGTTCTAATCAAGGAACAAGAGAGTGGAGGTAACCAAGAGACCTCATTGTCTCAAGTTTTTTATTTTAAGATGGTTTTTGATTTTTTGTATGTAGGTTTGGAAGAGATGAAGATAGATGAAGTCCATAGTTCAATGGACAATCTCTTGAAAATAGAAGATCAAGAAGATCTTGAAGACTTATATGGAGATGAAGAAGCATGGAGATGGGAGGTTGCAACTAAGAAGGAGATGAGGAGAATAAAATAATAAAAGAAGAAGAAAAGAAAGGTGAAAGGCAAAGACTATCTTAAAGGAAGATAAACTCAAGTAATGAAAATAAATCAATGGGATTCAAACATGCATTAAAGACAAAGGCATGAAGGAGACACTTCATTTGAACTAAGGTTCAAATTATTTATAGAGGGAGAATATGATGCAAAAGCATCTAAAATAGCTCATGGAGGACATGGTAAAGATAAGACCATCAAGCATGCAAAAACTAAATAATGTTCTAGTTAGGAGTTGAATTCAAATTCAAATCTTTGTATTTCCCTCCAAATGTTGTTTAAGGAGAAGTAAATGTAAATGTCAAATGTAAAAAGTGGAAAAGAGTGAAAAGGTAAAAGTAGTTAGAGAAGATATCTACATTATAATTCAATCTTGCCTTGTGGATAAAATCAAGAGAATGGTTTAAATATTCCAACCATAGATTTTTTCTAGGGAATCTTCTAAATTAGCATGTTGTTGTAAATGAATCTTCTTAGTTGGCTTTGGATCCTAAGTTGGCATAGGAGCAGGAGACTCTTTCAATAAGATTAATATATGCATTATTCTCATTCAAGAAGAGAGAGGTAATTTAGAGAGGAGAGAGAGAGAAGAGAGAAAGAGATGATCTCTCATTCAATAAGAGAAAAAGGATAACTAGTAAGAGAAGAGAATGTATGAGTGAAGGAGAAAGAGAAGGCTTGATAAAGAAGAAATATGAAAATGACTAATAAGGATTTGGAATCCATTGACATGTATCATGGAGTTTAGAACTCTTGGTATGTAAGTATCTAGTTTAATGAAGAAGAAATGTTATTTTTCTCTTATGTTAAAGTTATATAAACAATGTTTTGCACTTATGGAATTTTGGTTATATAGTATACAAGCATGTGTGTGTCTTCTTTAGAGTTTAAGGAGGTAATGAAAATTTTATGGTAAAATATTAACAAATTAAAACCTTAGATATTTTTCCTATAATAATTTAAAACTTGTGATAATGAAATTGAGAATGTGTGTAATGTTGTGAGAGTCATGAACAATGTATGGACAAGGTAATCAAACCAAACACACAGTCCACTATTTCAAAGATATATCCACATGATAATGATTTCATGAGACTTAAATAATATGAGAAATAGGTCTATGAGGTCAATAGGAGATTTTATGAGGATAAATAAACACATAAAACCTATGAAATTCCTTAAGATCCATAAAACCCTGCTCTCGACCCTATATGTGATAGAGACAGGTAAGTATATTGAGTTTTGCAAGTTTTGATGAATAATTGGATTGATTTATGTATGATATCAAGGGGATGGGAAATATTTTAGATTTAATAAGGTAATAATACATTGGTGGAGTTTTTTGAAATTCTATTGACCATTGGAATTTGTAAAGAAACATTAAAACCCTATTGATTGTCATCAAAACACAGTCTAGACAAAACAAAATTACTTTGTTTATGTTGGGTGAATATTTTGTCGTCAACTAACTGATGAAAAAATGGGTATATCAACCAAATCATAGGGAGATTTATGCCACAAAAAGTGTAGGTTTACCAGATCTGGATGAGGCAAATCTCTCCTCTCATCAAGGGGAGGTTCCCTATGAATATTTGTGTGTTATATGTATATATATAATTAAGCAGAAAATAACACATGGGGTGGTATAACAACATCCACCTCTCTTTTTTCAGAGGTGATGCATAAGGAACAAGAGGGAGAAATCCTAGTTGTTGGCCAACAACATTCCTCTTCTTTCAGGAATGGTATTCAGCATAGAGCAGAAAATCACTTGAAGTAACAAAGTTCACAAAGAAACTCACATAAGCACAAAGTCTTCCGTAGCCTCCTTCATTGATTCGAAACAAGTGTAACTCTAGAGTGAAATGAAGCACAAAGTCTTCACCTAAAACTAAAAAATATAAAAGGATCACAAAGATAAAAGTATCTCAAAGTCTCTCTTCTATATTTTATAAATGCCCTCAGATAATATCAACACACCCACTTTGCTTATTAAATCAAACAAATAAGAGATTATCAGGAAGGAGGACATAAGAACTATTTTATAAATAACATAGATAACTTCAACACAAAGTCTAAAATAAACCTGCTTCTCGTTCATTCAACAAAATATGATTTACAAGTTGAGCACAAAGTCTCAAAAAGTGTCTCAATTTCAGCAGAGTTTTTGCTCTCAATTATCAGAGATCCATTTACAAAAGAGGTCTCCACTATATATAGGGAGAAACTCTCAAAATTTGGAAAATAATAAAATACAAAAATATCTTAGTCAAAGATGACTCATCTTTGACTTTGAGATATTTTTCTAAACTTTTTACATGTAATTACATATTACAAAATTTCATGCACTTTTCTCAAGACAAAAGTGCATAAGGAAAGAAGAAGAGAGAAGGGTTAAAACTTTAGTTCTTACTGCCAGACTTCTTCAGATGAGCATCGTACATAGTAATGGATGCCTAAATTCCTATACTATCTAGTGTAACTATGTTCTTGGAGATGACCCTAGCTTTGATTAAAGCATCCTTCAATACTATGATGGCCTTGGCATGATTAGTTAACTTGGACCTCAGATTGTCCAGAGTTAACTGAGTATCTAAAATATGGTCCACAGAAGTCATTGAGAAGGCTTTTTCTTCAAAATTCTTTTGAATCATACCCTTGAAGCTTTGGATCATTTCATCAGCTGAGAGGAATTGGTTATCCTTGGAAGTGAGGTTGCAAGGGAGCTCTTCCAGTCTATTTAGCAGGCCTGTGTCACTCTTCTCACTAGCATCCCTGAAAGAGTTGAGATCTTCAACCAACTCCTTGAGTACTTGGATCCTATAGATCAGTAACTCCTTGATTTCAACATAGGAATCCTTACTAGAAATGACACTGATAGATATCAAGGTGCTTTTCTTTAGATCCTTCATCTCTATCTATTTGCTAAGATACTTTTCTAAACTATCAACATCCTGAGAGATAAGAAAGACTAGGTCATCTAATTCTGCCCTCACCTTCTTCATCTTGTCTATCTTTTCCACAACCTCTGTGAGTAAAGAAACTCCATGAGTATGCATCTTTTCAATGTAATCTTCTAGCACTTTCCCCTTCAAGTATGTTTTCTCTGCTTTTTGAATGACAGGGTCATCTATAGAGAAGGCCTCTAGAGTTGCTGCTTTAGGGGGAAGAGTGAATTTCCTTATTACTATCATCAGCTGCTCTATCTTGGCCTTATAATAGTCTTTCATCTCTTTTTCTTGGTCAAATTTCTAGACCATGATGTCCATTGTCGACTGTAGATCACTTTTTGCACCTTCATGAGTAACTTTTCTAAGTTCAACATGAGAGATGGAATAGCTGCTCATTTCAAAACCCTCAAGGGTTGCATCCTGTGGTGGCTTAGCTATTTCCAAAAATTTCTGCCCCTTTTCTTCAACCAATTTTGAGAGGATCTTTGGCCTCTTAGGAGCCTTAGCTTTTACCAGCACTATCTTGCCAAAATCAAAGTCATCTAGAGAGATGGCTAACTTATTTCTTTTAGGTGTGAAAGCTGACATCCAAGGCAAGAGAGAAGAAGTATCTATCATGGCAATGGTTCCTATAGCTGGTGATATTGTGGTAACCTCTACATTGCTAGTGGTAATAGTGGTTGCAGTTGGAGTAATAGGCAAAACTGTATCAGCCATTGATTCTGGCTCTTGCACAAAACTTTCTCCCAAATTAAAGGAAAGAGATGAAAGACTAGGAATGGATCTAGAGGAGCGAAGAGTATCTCCAGAAGTGCCTTGAGGATCACCAAAAATAACCCTAGATGGAGAGGTGGCTCTAGAAGAAGGAACACTGGTAGGAGAGAGAGGTGAAGGAGATGCCACAAGAGACTGAGGTGGAGAAGGAGAGACGCTCTTAAGTGGTTGTGCTTCTTCTTGTGAAGGTAGAGATTCAGTCCTTGGCTATTTTGAAGGTTGGTCATCTATCTCCATTTATTGGGCTGTCTATTCCTGAGAGCTCTATTCTACAATCCCTTTAGCTACTACTTCTAGCTCCTCAGTAACCTTTGATTTTTTAGAAACAAAGATGATTATAGGCTTGTGAGGCCTAGATGGGGAAGAAACATCACCTTTGTTCTTAGTCCTATTTTCTACTTTCTTCCTCATCTCTGCTTGGAACTCAGCTTCTGATCCCATGATAAATTATTTTAGTACGATCCCTTTGGCCTCTAACCTATCATTGGTGTTAGTCAATATTGGCTCAAATCTCTTCCTTAGAGAAGTTAGCTCTTTCTAAGACCACTATATTGGAGGAAGAGGAGAGCCAGCAATCTTTTTGGCCAGGTACCTACTATTGATGATACTCCCATCATTGACTAGATTGGGGGGAATCTCAGCAAGCCCTAAATATTCAATTTGTTCTAGGGTCAGCCTACTATAATCCATTCTTCTAATTTCTTCAGCTATTTTCAAGTCCACCTAAATGTCTTCGATCATAGGCTCATGTAATTGAGTCTTTCATCTAATCATGTCCTTGACTCCCCTATAGTCAAATTTGTCCCTTCTCTTGAACTATTTCAGAGTGACTAGCTGCATTTCTATTTCCATGACTTTGGCTTTGGCTACTGTTAAGATGGAGTATTTGCCAATTTCAATTGGAAACCTGAGACCTAGCTTTTTCAACTCCATCTGCCTAATATGTACAATAGTTATTTATTGACAAAGCTCCATTAAAACTAACTTGTCAGAAGGAAACTTGGGGAGCATATAGGGGTAGCCTTGGAAAAAGCCAACTTGAAGATAACAGAAGGTGGGAAATTGAAGGAACATGCAACCGTAGTCATTGACTAATGTCCAAGCCTCATCATATACTCTCTTATATTCAAGATGAGGGTTGAAGAGGCATAAAAATATGGTAAAGAAAGCATCATTTACCCTTTTGAAATGGCAGGTTGATCCTTGCAGAGTTAGCTGGGGGTAATATGAGTGGACCAGGGTGGTCTTTCTATCCCCTTCAGTTGTTAAACATGAGAAGGTTTGCATCGAGGTAGCTATGTACATAAGGTATGAGGTCATGTAAAACTTGGAAGAAGTTTGGACCTTGGTTAGCTACTTGTGAAGGGCATTACTGATCTGCTCACTCTAAAAGATGACCTGCTTACCCTGGAGGATGATTTTTATGAACGGGTACATCCACTCATGGAACTATGAGGAAGACGGGAGGCCTTGCACTCTACTGAGAAGGGTGATCAAGTCACCAACTTCTTCAATGAAATCACTCCTTGGGAAGTTTTGTGGCCATTTAGATAGATTGGATTTGGGCATCTTCAACCACCTATTATTTATCACTTTCTTTTCCCTCTCAGGGTCTTTGTCATACTCCCTCTGGGCTTTTGTGAAGTCAATCCTTATGAAGACTTTGTTAATGAACTCAGGATCTAGCTGAATTATCACATTACCATTGGCATCTGAGACTGATCTTGTCTCTTTGTTGTAGAACTGGGCACACTGGAGGATGAACTTCATATGATGTGCTGCCATTGGGAAAGCGGCAACCAAGTGAATGTTGCTCTCAATGATTCTCTTCATCTTGTAACTTGAGTTCGTTGCCTTTGTTTGAGTCACGAACTCAACCATATCCACATGACCAATTTTGGTGTCTCTAATGTCATCAATGTTGGAGGTGACTGAGGTGATTGAGAAAATGCCTTGGTATTTTTACTTCATATTCTTCACCTTTTTGGGAGACGTTTTAGACATTGGAACTGGCCTTGATCAAATAGGAGCTGATGAGCAAGATCCTTCAGAAAGCACACTGCAGTCATGATCACATAATTAGGGGAGAGTGGACAAGTTGGAGAATCCACATTTTAAGTGATCATGACCAAGGAAGGGTATTTAAAAGGGTCGAGTCAAAAACTAGGGTAGAAAATGAGGAGGGAAAGGAAAGAAAGGAAAAGAAGAAAAATACTCTAGATTTAGAAAAATCTAGAGGAGAAATGCATGGGTGGCAAAAATCACCAAAAAATCACCGCCCCTGCATGAAGAACTAAAAAAGGGGTAGAGGCGGTAAAAATAACCACCCCTGCAGAGTCGGCCTACATAGGTGGTGAAATTTGCCACCCCTATAGATCAGGAGAGGAAAAGTGTTGGGGTGGCAAAATTCACCACCCCTGCACTTTAGGTTGCATCGATGGCAAAATTTTCCACCCATGCAACTTGCGGGGTAAAGAGAGTGTGAGCGACAAAATTCACTGCCCATACAGGTTCAACCTACACGGGCGGTGAAATTCACCACCTACACAGGTAAAAGGCAATGGCAAACAAGTAGGCATGGGAAAAAAAATTTGCCACCCATGACGGTTCAAAGAAGAAAACTGTGAGCAAGAGGAGGGACAGAGAAATTCACTGCCCTAGCAGGTTGGAGAGGAAAACTGTAGGCAAAGGGGAGGGAAAGAAGAAAAACAAAAATTAAAAACACCTAACAACAAAAATTGAAAATGAAGGAAATAAGGAGGAATGAAAAACAAATAAACATTAAAAACAAGACCTACCTAGAAAACCATGTGGGCCACGAGATTAAATCTACCAAAATGCGTGTCACCCATTTGCTAGATCATCTAGATGCAAAAGGTAAGAGGAGAGGAGGAAGAATGGAGAGAAATAAGCTTGAAATCAGATTAAATGGGGTGAAAAACAACCCCAATAACCCACCACATGTGGCAATAAATGTCACACAAGAAAATTGAGACATGCAGGGGCGGCAAAAATTACTGCCCTTACAGGTCGGTTGAAGGTTCAGATGCAGGGGCGGCAATTTTCACTGCCCTTTCAGGTCAAAATGTAGGGGTGGAAAAAATTGCCACCCTTATAGATAAGAATGTAGGAGCAGAAAAAATTTCCACCCTTGCATGCAAAGGGCAAAATGCACTAGTGGCAAAAATTGTTGCTCATACTCAAAAATAGAAGAAAAGAAACACTAATTCTGAAAGAGGCAGAAATTGGTCCTCTGAACACATTGAGACCATAATGATTTCCACATTTTTAGGAAAAATGAGATGAAAAGACATTACTAATTTTGAAAGGTGCATTTGGACCAAGATGAGAACGAGAAGAACCTGTCTCGAAAATAAACTTAGAGAGACGAAAGATGAAACAGAAAAGTTTCATAGGGGGTTGTTCCTAAAATTGAGCTAAGCTAATTTTGGAAACAACAGATGGCTCCTATTGGGGAACTTTCATTAATTGAATCGATCAATGGGAGTAGAAACCAGTCTCTAAGTGCCTTCATCCAAGCCATTGGGCTATGGAGTCAAGCAAAAAATGAAAGAAAAATAGACAAAACGTAAAAACTGTACATATATACAAATGGACCCATCTAAGCTTCAAGAATTGAATAGCTTCAGATGTTGCCCACTGTGAGGTAGTGCAAATGGCATTCCATCTTGGTATTCTAGCAAGAAGCTAGCCTCACCATAGAGCTGTCGAATGGTGAACAGGCCTCTCCATAAGGAGTCAAATTTGCCATGCATCCCTTTTGGTTCTCGCCTCTTGTCCCACAATAAGACTTGATCTTTGACTTGGAATATGTGAACTTTAGCTTTTTTATCAAAAAGTGCCTTCACCCAGTTCTGATGCTCTGTAATCCGACCCACTACCATGGCTCATCGCTCATTCAGCTCAGTCAGGCACATGATTCTTTTGTTGACTAAAGTTTCAAAGGTTGAGTCTTTGATTGCTTTGGTTAACCTGAGTGTTGGTAGTTCAAGGGTGATGGAGATTTTTGCATTCAATCCATATAGAAGTTGGAAATGAGACATACCTATAGCCTTTTTTGGTGTTATCCTATCTGCCCTTAAAGCATCATACAATGCTTTGTGCCATGTTCTCTGATTGTCGTCTACCAACTTTATGATAATAGTGACGAGATTCTTGTTACTTGATTCTGCTTGGCCATTTCCTTGAGGGAAATAATCTGAAGTGTGGGATAAGGTAATCCCATAATAAAAATAAAATTGAGTAATTTCATGTGATGAAAAACATGCCACATTATCTGTTACAATCTTGAGTGGGACCCCAAACCTAGAGATGATATTTTTCTTGAGAAAGCTGCACACCACTTTAGATGTAGCGTGCTTGATTGGGATGGCCTCCACCCACTTGGTAAAGTAATCCATTGCCATGAGGACATAATCATGTTTGGCACTTGAAGATAGGTTGACCGTGCCAATGAAGTCAGTACCCCACTGCTAAAAATATTCCTCGATCACTACTGGCTTGAGAGGTAAAGCAACCAGCTTAGGCTTCCCAACAAACTGCTGGCACAATTTGCACCTACGTACCCATCTATAGGCATCTTAAAATAGTGTGGGCCAATAATACCTTGCTCATAGAATTTTGTGCGCTATCACTAGTGCAAAAAAAGCCCTCCACAAGCCAAATTGTGGAAAGACTCTAAGATTTTATCTTGTTGTGCCTTATCAACGCAACAAAGAAATGCCCCGTCCAGGTTCCTTTTATACAGACCATTATCCTAGAAGACATAACTAGAAACCTTTAACTTAACATTCCATTTCTCCTTATAGGACAGATGAGTGGGAGACTCACCATATGTCAGAAAATGAGCAATGCCAGAATACCACTCATCAGTAGTGGCAACAAAGAGGACTGTAAGCACACCTTTGATCTCTATTTCTTCACTTTTCACTTCATCTGGTATGTTATTGGTGATCAATTGGCAAAGACCTTTTCCCCACCTAATTTTGGTAGGTTTGATTTATAGATCAAACTCCTGAATCTTGGTGATCCAATTACCTCTGTTCGTATCGAACTCCTGCTGAGTCAAAATGGATTTTACTGTTGTATCGGGTATGAGAATTTTGGTGTGCGAGTTCAAGATATAAAACCTGAAATGCTTGACTACTTTAACCACCATGTATGCATGCTTCTCCATGTTAGAATATTTTAGCTCATGAACCTTGAGTGGACAACTCATGAAGGAAATAGGAGATTCTACACCTACTTGGTTCAGTTGAATTAAAATGGCCAAAAGTGTATGTTCAGAAGCATTACTGTATATTTTAAAATTCTTGGCATAGTCTAGACAAACCAGGACTGGTGCACAAGCAATTGATTTTTTGATGTCTTTGAACACTGATTTGCCCTCAGCAGTCCATCTGAAGGTAGCATTGCCTTTCATCATATTGATGATATGGCGGGTCTTCTCAGCAAAATTAGGAATGAACCTCTAGAGAAAATTCACCTTTCTGAAGAATGAGTAGACTACAGTTTTGCTGGTAGGCAAAGTAAGTTCTTGGATGGATTTGACTCTCTCTGAGTCAATTTTAATACCTTCTCAGGACACAACATGTTTGAGAAGTTTCCCTTCAGTTACCCCGAAGACAGACTTCTTTGGGTTTAAAGAAATACCATTCTGACGATAACGTTCCAGTATATTTTGCAAATGGTGGATATGGTCAGAATGATGCCTTGAAAACACTGTCAAATCATCTAGGTACACTACAATGAATTTTCCCATTTCATCCTTGAAAGCGAGGTCCATCACCCTCTAAAATGTGGCACCTGCATTTATCAGACTGAAAGGCATCCTTCGATAGGCAAATGTGCTCCAAGGTGTAGTGAAGGTTATTTTATGTTGGTCTACTTTTCCAACCTTGACCTGATTGTATCTTGAGAAACCATCTAGCATTGATAACATTTCAAAACCTATTACCATCTATAGAACTTGATCCATGATAGAAAGAGGGTAGTTATCTTTTAAAGATAATTGGTTCAAGTTCTTGAAATCTACGCAGATTCAAATTTCACCATTCTTCTTCCTGACCGGCACTATGTTGGCAATCCATGTGAAGTGATGGATTAGGAAAATTATCTGGGCATCGAGCATTTTTTGTATCTCAACTAAAATAGTACCTGAGATTTTTGGATTATATTGCCTGGACTTTTGCTTGTAAGGTATAGAGTTTGCCTTAAGAGGAATGTCGTGGCAGATGTTGTTTGGCCTAAGTGATTTTAGATCATCATAAGAATAAGCCAAGACATCTATATATTGGCAAATTAGATTAGCAAGCTTAAATATTTCTTTGAGAGTACAACATTTCCCAATGTTTACCATCTTAGGATCTCCCTTGGTTCTCAGGTTTACTTGATCAAAATCTTGAGAAGAGTTTGAATTTGCTCGTTGTTGTTTAATAAACCTATTGTGGTTATTAAACAACTTCTCTAGGGAAACCAGACCTTTGGGAATCTTATTCCCTTTAAGTTGTAAGAAATCCTCACCTATATCCATGTTTGGTTCAGGAGTTTCTTCACATTCTCGGAGCTTACTACCTTCAAAATGCAGTTGCTCAAAACTATCCTTTTGCTCCAAGAATGCAATGATTTGATCATCACTGTTAAATACTTACCAATGGTTGGCATTATCAAGTACACTTGGCTAAAAGACTAGTTGAATAGTGTACTTATCCCCCTTAAAATCTAGGTGGGGAACCAAGAGAGTAGCAGAGACAGCCAATGCATCTGCCCGGTCATTAAATTCCCTTGGAATGGCGGAGATGTTGAAAGCGTCAAAATTTTCAATCTGATCCCAGACCAAATTGCAATAATGGCACAACCTTTCATTTTTGGTCTGATAGAGGTTCCTTACCTAACAGACCACCAACTCAGGGTCCCCTTTAGCATGGAGTAGCCTAATGCCTTTTTCTCTGGCGGCCTATAATCTAAGTAACAAGGATTTGTACTCAGTTGTGTTGGTGTTGTTAAATTGTAACTTGTAAGACAAAGAAATAATGTCTCCTTGAGGAGATACCAACACAACCCTGGCTCTCAAGCTGGTAGAAGAATAGCTGCCATCAAATTCTAAGGTCCACACCTCATTAGATGCTACTTTTTCTTTGAAAACTCTTTTTTTGGGGGGAAGAGGTTCTCCTATGTGTTCATTTTCCTTTGCTGATTTAGCCACTATGTAAGCTAAACACAATTTCAAGTTATCACCTATAGGAGTTTTATCAGATGCCTCATGGATCTAGTCCATAGATAGGAAGTAATTGCCCATGCCTGAGGACTCAAATAGGATTTGAGCTTTCGATGCTGACAATCAGGTAACTACATGCCTTGCCTCTTTTTTAAGAAGCAACTTCTTCATGACACCTTGAATTGGGATTCTTGCTTCCAACAGGTCCATACTTAGCTCACCTCCAACATCTTTGTATAAATTTTGATTGAGCAGGATGCTATAAGAGGCTGGAACATCAGCCACTAGAACCGTCATTTTTATCTATTTTTTTGGAAAAGCTGTGAAAGCAAACTGGGTGTCTTTTATCTGACCAAAGAGGGGAACTTGCTTATTTTCCATAGAAAAACATCTCCCAAAAGTTTTGGTCAAGGTTAGTCCAAGGGAATCTGCCACCTTGGTGGGCATAACATTATCTGAGGCTCTAGAGTCTATAATGCAATTACTCAACTTATAACCATTTATAAGCAGGGAAACATAAAAAGGTTCTATTTTCTTGGGAGCAACATGAGGAGTCACAACAAGATTATTTTGGGTAGATTTGTCTTTCAGAGGATCATGAATGGCCTTTAAATAATATTGTCCTATGAGGACGGCTTTGTTTTTAACATACTCTGCCAACCTATCAAATTGTTCTAGGTTAGCCCTCAAATATTCAATCTCTGTCATTTGAATTTTAGTCTTTCTAGCATGATCAATTATATCAAATAATTGAAAATAACTTGAGATAGAGGAAGAGGGTCCATCATCTAGATTTTTAGTAGGTGTGGCACTGGTCTGAACAATAGAAGGAGAAGGTATGGGGTGGTTGGAGGTATTTACTTTTTTGGGAATTACCTGATCTTTGGATTGAGGAGGCAATGGAGTCCCTCATTTAGTGATGGAAACCACTGGCTAGGGTTCTTCATCTGCCTTTCCTTTCTGACTAGTGTTGAGATCTGGTGAAAATAGCATAGGATCCATCTAACCCTTCCCCCTTACTTCCAGCTTCATCCTGGTAATCCAAGAAACCAATATTGGAGTCACCAGCTAATTCTTCTTCTTACTGATCGAAGAGATTATCATCATCTTATTGGTCCAATTGAGGTTGGAGTGAATAGTTATGTTTAGCCTCTAGGTAACTAACCACTAAATTGGCAGGTGCTACTTCAATGGCCAATTTCCCTAGAGGGGGAGGCAGGTGATTTGGTTGCCCTTGGTTCCAAGTAGCATTACCCTGATATTGCTAATTCTGGAATGTTCTCTTGGGCATATATGATAGGTAGGGACAGACGTACCTTGGGCTATTTGTCTCTTCAAAGCTATCAGTTCATTCATCAATTTTTGCACCATAGGATCTGTAGTGCCTATAAAATAACTTTCAGCAGACGAGGAGAACCTATTTTTACTAGGGTCTTTTCTAATCTTACCTGCCAAGATAAGATCATCTTCAATATTAGTAGCCAAATTTTGAGCCAATGCCAGATCCATAGGGCCAGCTCACCTCAATAGGAAACTTACTTCGAGAAGTTGTGAGTTAATAAAAAATCACTTGAAGTTCTCCGGCGTGGGCTGAGCAACAGTTGGAATCTAGTTCCTTAACTTGTTGAATTTAGCTATGAAATCCCTCATGGGTTCCTGAGATTCTTTTTTCATCTAGGTTAGCTATGCTAACAAAGCATGTGCATCTTCAGCAGGTTTAAATCTAGCTTTGAATTTGGCTTTGAGAGTGTCTCAGTTAGTTACTGACCCAGCCTACAGGTGGTAGAACCAATCTATGGCAGCGCCTTGCAGGGTTTCCATAAAGAGTCTCACTACTACATCTTCAAAATCCACATTGATTACGCCACATGCTATGGAGAAAGCAACAATATGCTCATTGGCATGAACCTTCCCATCACTAAAAACTTAGGAAAAATTTTCATAGAACTACGAGGTAGTTCATGCAAGGGTGGAGTCAAACTAAGAGGACCAAAGGAATTTCCCCACGGACCTTGAGCCATTATGATCAAAGGATTAAATAGTGGGATAACAAATCTTGGTGGGGTATTTATAGGTAGGGCATGATTAACATTAAGAAAAGAAGCTCTACCTTGTGTTGATGACCTGATAAGGTTAGGAGGAAAACTCCTAGACCATTGGAGGAAAGGTGGGGAAGGAAAGAGATCAAAATTGCTCTACTGTGCCAACTCAAACATGGGGTCAAAAACACCCTTGGCTCTCTAGCTTCTTGTGTAGCATGGAGTTGCTAGGTTTCAAATGAAAAAGGGACTGAAACTACTTCAAGTTGAAGCTTGAGGCTTCAAAATGCACATTCATAATCTCCAGTGGAGTCACTAAAAACTGTTGGGTGAATATTCTGTCATCAACTAACTGATGACAAAATGGGTATATCAACCACAACATAGGGAGATTTACGCAATGAAAATTGTGGATTTACTAGATCCGGATAAGGTAAATCTCTCCTCTCATCAAGGGGAGGTTCCCTATGAATATCTATGCACTATATGTATATATATAATTAAGAAAAAAATAACACATGGGGTGGTATAACAACATCCACCTCTCTTTTTTTAGAGGTGATGCATAAGGAATAAGAGGGAGAAATCCTAGTCGTTGGCCAACAACATTCCTCTTCTTTCAAGAATGGTATTCAACATAGAGTAGAAAATCACCTGAAGTAATAAAATTCACAAAGAAACTCACGTAAGCATAAAGTCTTTCGTAGCCTCCATTGATTTGAAACAAGCGTAACCATAGAGTGAAAAGAAGCACAAAGTCTTCACCTAAAACTATAAAAGATAAAAGGATCACAAAGATAAAAGTAGCTCAAAGTCTCTCTTCTATCTTTTATAAATGCCCTCAGATAATATCAATACACCCACTTTGCTTATTAAATCAAACAAATAAGAGATTATCAGGAAAGAGGACATAAGAATTGTTTCCTAAATAACATAGATAACTTCAACACAAAGTTTGAAATAAACCTACTCATTCATTCAACAAAATATGATTTACAAGTTGAGCACAAAGTCTCAAAAAGTGTCTCAATTTCAGCAGAGTTTTTGCTCTCAATTATCAGATATCTATTTACAAAAGAGGTCTCCACTATATATAGGGAGAAACTCTCAAATTTTGGAAAATAATAAAATACAAAAATATCTTAGTCAAAGATGACTCATCTTTGACTTTGAGATATTTTTTTGAAATTTTCACATGTAATTACATATTACAAAATTGCATGCACTTTTCTCAGGACAAAAGTGCATAAGGAAAGAAGAAGAGAGAAGGGGAAAAACTTTAGTTCTTGCCACCAGACTTCTTCAGATGAGCATCATACATAGTAATGGATGCCTAAATTCCTATACTATCTGGTGCAACTGTGTTCTTGGAGATGACCTTGACTCTGATTAAAGCATCCTTCAATACTATGATGGCCTTAGCATGATTAGTTAACCTGGACCTCAGATTGTCCAGAGTTAACTAAGTATCTAAAATATGGTCCACAGAAGTCATTGAGAAGGCTTTTTCTTCAAAATTCTTTTGAATCATACCCTTGAAGCTTTGGATCATTTCATCAGCTGAGAGGAATTGGTTATCCTTGGAAGTGAGGTTGCAAGGGAGCTCTTCCAGTCTATTTATCAGGCCTATGTCACTCTTCTCACTAGCATCCCTGAAAGAGTTGAGATCTTCAACCAACTTCTTGAGTACCTGGATCCTATAGATCAGTGACTCCTTGATCTCAACATAGGAATCCTTACTGGAAATGACACTGAGAAATATCAAGGTGCTTTTCTTCAGATCCTTCATCTCTCTCCATTTGCTAAGATACTTTTTTGAACTATTAACATCTTGAGAGATAAGAGTGACTAGGTCATCTAATTTTTCCCTCACCTTCTTCATCTTGTCTATCTTTTTTGTAACCTCTGTGAGTAAGGAAACTCCCTGAGTATGCATCTTTTCAATGTAATCTTCCAGCACTTTCCCCTTCAAGTAAGTTTTCTTTACTTTTTGAATAACAGGGTCATCTATAGAGAAGGCCTCTGGAGTTACTGCTCCAGGGGGAAGAGTGAATTTCCTTGTTACTATCGTTAGCAGCTCTATCTTGGCCTTATAATAGTCTTTCATCTCCTTTTCTCAGTCAAATTTCTAAACCATGATGTCCATTACCGACTGTAGATCACTTTTTGCACCTTCGTGAGTAACTTTGCCAAGTTCAACACGAGAGATGGAATAGCTGCTCATTTCAAAACCCTCAATGGTTGCATCCTACAATGGCTTAGCTATTTCTTGATATTTCTACCCCTTTTCCTCAACCAATTTTAAGAGGATCCTTGGCCTCTTAGGAGCCTTAGCTTTTACCAGCACTATCTTGCTAAAATCGAAGTCATCTAGAGAGATGGCTAACTTCTTTTAGGTGTGAAAGTTGACATCCAAGGTGGGAGAGAAGTATCTGTCATGGCAATGGTTCTTGTAGCTGGTGTTACCATGGTAACATCTACACTGCTAGTGGTAACAGTGGTTGCAATTAGAGTAATAGGTGAAACTGTATCAGCCATAGATTCTTGCTCTTGCACAAAACTTTCTCCCAGATTAAAGGAAGGAGATGAAAGACTAGGAGTGGATCTAGAGGAGCAAAGAGTATCTCCAGAAGTGCCCTGAGGATCACCAAAAATAACCCTAGATAGAGAGGTGGCTCTAGAAGAAGGAACGCTGATAGGAGAGAGAGGTGAAGGAGATGCCACAGGAGACTGAGGTGGAGAAGGAGAGACGCTCTTAAGTAATTGTGCTTCTTCTTGTGAAGGTAGAGGTTTAGTCTCTAGCTGTTCTGAAGGCTGGTCATCTATCTCCATTTATTGGGCTATCTGTTCTTGAGAGCTCTTTTATGTAATCCCTTTAGCTGCTACTTTTGGCTTCTCAGTAACCTTTGATTTTTGAGAAACAAAGATGATTCTAGGCTTGTGAGGCCTAGATGGGGAAGGAACATCACCTTTATTCTTAGTCTTGTTTTCTTTTTTCTTCCTCATCTTTGCTTGGAACTCAGCTTCTGATCCCATGATAAATTCTTTTAGTACGATCCCTTTGGCCGCTAACCAATCATTGGTGTTAGCCAATATTGGCTCAAATCTCTTCCTTAGAGAAGTTAGCTCTTTCTAAGACCACTGTATTGGAGGAAGAGGGGAGCCAGTAATCTTTTCAGCCAGGTACCTGCTATTGATGATACTTCCATCATTAACTAGATTGGGGGAATCTCAGCAAGCCCTAAATATTCAATTTGTTCCAGGGTCAGCCTACTATAATCCATTCTTCTAATTTTTTCATCTATTCTCAAGTCCACCCAGATGTCTTTGATCATAGGCTCATGGAATTGAGTCTTTCATCTAATCATGTCCTTGACTCCCCTATAGTCAAATTTGTCCCTTCTCTTGAGCTATTTTAGAGTGACCAGCTACATCTCTATTTCCATGACTTTGGATTTGGCTGCTATCAAGATGGAGTATCTACCAATTTCAACTGGAAACCTGAGACCTAGCTTTTTTAGCTCCATCTGCCTAGTATGTACAATAGCTATTTGTCAACAAAGCTCCATTAGAACTAACTTTTTAGAAGGAAACTTGGGGAGCATATAGGGGTAGCCTTGGAAAAAGCCAACTCAAAGATAACAAAAGGTGGGGAATTGAAGGAACATGCAACTGTAGTCATTGACTACTGTCCAAGCCTCATCAAATATTCTCTTCTATTCAAGCTGAGGGTTGAAGATGCATAAAAATATGGCAAAGAAAGTATCATTTACCCTTTTGAAATTGCAGAGTCAGCTGGGGGTAATATGTGTGGACCGGGGTGGTCTTTCTATCCCCTTCAGTTGTTAAACCTGGGAAGGTTCACATCGAGGTAGCTATATACACAAGGTACAAAGTCATATAAAACTTGGAAGAAGTCTAGACCTTGGTTAGCTACTCGTGAAAGGCATTTCTGATCTGTTCACCCTAAAAGATGACTTGTTTACCCTGGAGGATGATTTTTATGAATAGGTACATCCACTCGTGGAACTGTGAGGAAGACGAGAGGCCTCGCACTCTGCTGAGAAGGGTGATCAAGTCACCAACTTCTTCAATGAAATCACTCCTTGGGAAGTTCCACGACCATCTAGATAGATTGGATCTAGGCATCTTTAACCACTTATTATTCATCACTTTCTTTGCCTTCTCAGGGTCTTTGTCATACTCCCTCTGGGCTTCTATGAAGTCAATCTTTAGCACCTCAGTAGAAGGAGGGCACATGAAGACTTTGTCGATGAACTTGGGATCCAGCTAAATTATCACATTACTACTAGCATCTGAGACTGATCTTGTCTCTTTGTTGTAGAACTAGGCACACTGGAGGATGAACTTTGTATGATGCACTGCCACTAGGAAAGTGGCAACCAGGTGAATGTTGCTCTCAATGATTCTCTTCATCTCAAAACTCGGGTTCATCACCTTCATTTGAGTCACGAACTCGACCATATCCATGTGACTGATTTTGGTGTCTCTGATGTCATCAATGTTGGAGGTGACTGAGGTGATTGGGAAGACACCCTAGTATTTATACTTCATGGTCTTCACCTTTTTGGGAGACATTTCAGACATTGGAACTGGCCTTGGTTGAATGGTTTTGATGAGCAAGAGCCTTCAGAAAGCACTGCAGTCATGATCACGTAATTAAGGGAGAGTGGATGAGTTGGGGAAGCTGCATTCTAAATGATCATGACCAAGGAAGGGTATTTAAAAGGGCCAGGTCAGAAACTAGGGCAAAAAATGAGGAGGGAGAGGAAAAGAAGGAAAAAAAGAAAAATCCTTCAGAGTTAGGAAAATCCAGAGGAGAAATGCATGAGTGGCAAAAATGCTGCCCCTGCATGAAGAACTGAAAAAGGGGTAGAGGCAGAAAAAATCACTGCCCCTATAGAGTCAGCCTACACAGGCCACAAAATTCATCACCCCTACAAATCGGGAGTGGAAGAGTGTTGGGGTGGTGAAATTTGCCACCCCTGCATTTCAGGTTGCATCGGTGATAAAAATTTTTGCCGATGTAACTTATGGGGGAAAGAGAGTGCGAGCAGCAAAATTCACCACCCGTGTAGGTTTGACCTACATGGGTGACAAAATTTGCCACCTGTATAGGTAAAAGGCAATGGCAGACAAGTAGGCATGGGTAGTGAAATTTGCCACCTATGACTATTCAAAGAAGAAAACCACAGGCAAGAGGAGGGACAGAGAAATTCACTGCCCTAGCAGGTTGGAGACGAAAACCATGGGTAAAGGGGAGGGAAAGAAGAAAAACAAAAATTAAAAACACCTAACAACAACAAAAACCAAAAATGAAGGAAAGGAGGAATGAAAATAAAATAAATGTTAAAAACAAGACCTACTAAAAAACCACACGTGCCATGAGATTAAATCTGCCAAAACACGTGTCACCCATTTGCTGGATCATCTGGATGCAAAAGGTAGGAGGAGAGGAAGAAGAATGGAGAGAAATAAGCTTGAAATCAAATTATATGGGGTGAAAAACAACCCCAAAAACTCATTGTGCATGGAAATAAATGTTGCGCATGAAAATTGAGACATGCAAGGGTGGCAAAAATTGCCGCCCTTGCAGGTCGGTTGAAGGTTCAGATGCAGGGGCAGTAATTTTCACCGCCCTTGTAGGTCAAAATGTAGGGGTAGCAAAAATTTCTGCCCTTGTAGATAAGAATGTAGGAGTAGAAAAAATTGCCACCCTTGCATGCAAAAGGCAAAATGCACTGGCAGCAAAAATTGCTGCTCGTGCTCAGAAACAGAAGAAAAGAAACACTAACTCTGAAAGAGGCAAAAATTGGTCCTCTGAACACATCGAGACCGTAATGATTTCCACATTTTTGGGAAAAATGGGATGAAAAGACATTACTAATTTTGAAAGGTGCAGTTGGACCAAGATGATAATGAGAATAACCCGTCTCGAAAACAAACTTAGAGAGACGAAAGACAAAATAGACAAGTTTCATAGGGGTTGTTCCTAAAATCAAGTTAAGCTGATTTTGAAAACAATAGTTTAGAAGGTACAAAAGGTTAGTAATAATTTTTATATGATTTTATAAGTTGGTAAGCACATAGGTAGACCTCAAAAAATAGGATATAACCCTTGAAACATCTTAAAACTCTCACAATATAAATATATTTGCTCTCGACCCTGTACTAGTCAAGTAAGCCCTAAAACTAGGGTTTGGGCTATAAAATGAGTTTAAACTACCCAAAATTCATGATAATTTGTAATATTTCCCTTTGAGATTAACACAAACTATTCATTTTATTTTAATACCTGTGGAGTATGTTAAAGTATGAAAAACATCATTTGCAAGTGAGTTTTTGATGTATGCATGCATAAAAGAGTAGGCCAATCTAGAAAATTGGTTTTTATCTAAAGGAGAGGGCCAATAAATGATTGATTCACCTATAAGGGCATAATTATTATCTATAATTATGCTTGGTTTGAATACAAATTTCATAATTTATTCAGGACTAAGAGCTTTGCATGAAAGGAGGGCTAATTGGAGCAAGGCCTAAAGAAGAAAGTATAATTTTATACGAAGTAACATCATGAGATTATTAGGTATGTTATATAATGGAATAATGGGTATCCAAAAGTTTTTTTACATTCATTATTGAAATAACCTATCAGAATTTATGGCCAAAATATAGAGAAAAAGGGTTACAAGGAAAAGTGCACCAGCCACTAGGTAAACAAAGAATATAGAACTTTCAATCAAGGAATGAATGATATAAATGGGTCTATATAGGTATTTTAAGGTGTATTAAATTATTGAGGTGTGGGAGATCATGTAAATAAGTTACCTTTGATAAGCTAAGGTATGAGAACAAGAATTAAGGTCTTGAGGAGGTGTTTGTAGGATACACCACCTTGGATCATAAATTTAGGGTTAAATAAAATCCTCTTCTTATTTATTCTTGTTTTAATCCCCTTTGATTGTTTATTTTATTTTATTTATCTCTCCTCATTTCTTCTTACTTACGCCTCTTGGCATTCCCCTTGCTTGGTCCATTCTTATATAAAATTATATAAATACAAACAATAGTTAAAAACATAGATCATGTAATAATCCATATAGATCCATAGAAGATAAAATTAATCTAGGATTGAAAAACTCTACTCAATCTCATAGAGTTGAGGGGTTTCTTGGACTTGAAAATTTATACTACACCAAAGTATGTACACCAAAGAAGCATTTCATTAAACAATTGTATAGATTATTTTTGAGAAGATCAAATATAGCCTATATTAAACACCTATTTTAGCAGTGCCTAATATTATATACCCATTTGAGATTCAAACTAATGCATATAACTATGGATTAAGTGTGGTACTCACACAACATGGAAATTATATCAATTATCACTCAAATATACTCATTTACAAGGTTAAATGGTACTCCACCTATGAAAATTAGGTGTACACAATTGTAAATTTTTTTAAGTAATGACACCATTGCATCTTAGGTAAGGAGACACTCATCTATGTTCAAATCATAAGCTGCATTAGTTTCTATAGATACAAGTAACTCAAGAAATGTGTGTCACATGAAGTGCATGACTTATGTATAACAATTCCATCTAGTGACAAAGCATAAAAGTTTAAAAATCACCAATTCGGTATATTTCCTTAGTCTAATACTAGGACAAGAGATCCCTAGATTACTAGACACACATGACCATAACTTATCTATCTTGGTATAATTTTACTCAAAAAACAAGAACTTCAAATAATCCTACATTGCCCTTGCATAGGGTTAACATGTTCATTATTTACACATGTATAATAATTTTTTTTTTACAATCTTGGACATCTATGTGTTCCAAATGGTGCACCTCACTAAAGCCTCATCTAGGAGGTGTACTAAACTAAGATGAATTGACACTTTGATGTTACCAAGCACTCACAACACTAAAAAACACTTTTATTGGACTCATATGCAACATATATTGAGGGTAACCTCAAGTATTTGAATTTTTATATTGCATTTCCAACCTCATAAATATGAAGCTAATAATTTAGACACCTTTTATGGTTTTATCTAGGTCTTTGGAATCCATAAGTAAGGATTTCATGACTAGATTACCTATGAATAAAAAACATAATGACTCTATGGTTTTTATATTGGATATGTTTTCTAAGTTGTGTTACATTGTTTCATGTATGAATAATGTCAACACATGGGAAACTACATGTTCTTTGTTCAACCATTTTTGGGTGTATTTTGGTCTACCAACATCCATTGTGTCTCACCTTAACCCATAATTTATCAATTAATTTTGGAAAGGTTTGTGGGAGATGATGGATACATAATCAAATTGTTCAATAAAATCTTATCCTTAAATAAATGGACAAATAAAAGTTGTCAACCACACATTTTTACATTTGTTTTACCTGTATAATAATGTAGATCCATACATTTGGGATGATAATCTGATTTATGTTCAACATGCCAATATAAAATATTCACATAGTCCTTTCATGGAATAATCCCTTCCAAATAGGTCTTTAGTCTAACCAATTACTCATTATATATATTTTACAACACACCATCTAGTATATGGTCACATGAATAGGAAAATGACATCCAAAGTATTTACCACTAGGTTAAAAAATACTCTCACAACAACAAATGAAGTACAAAGAGAAGTATGGTGAACACCACACACCTTCTAAGTTCAAAGTTGATTATAAATTTTGGTTGCATCTATAAAAGGAGTACTTCAAGGTTCCACATTAAAAGATTAATAATATGCACTATGGTCTATATAACATATTGTGTGTAGCTAGAGAGATCACATGGATAACCATAATATTTAGATTTACATTCAACATTCAATGTGTAAATCCTTAAGTAAAGTTCCCAACATTTTCTTGAGTTATTTTTAATGTAATAGCCTTAAAACATGTATCTTAAACACGTGGACACAACACCAAAGTATCAAGTCATTGAATTGACAACAATATGCACTTTCTAATGTACACATTGGCTATTGTTAGTCATAAATGTAGGGAAATACATGGATTAGGATAAGTGGTACAACATTCAACAATTTCAAGTTTATTTCGCATATATTAACAAAGATTCAATGGGGACCATTGATCCTAAAAAGAGGGAAAATGATTTATGTATAGACATGCAGGGCTATGCAGTAGTATTGTAAGTACATTTCCTCTACCTTATGAGTTAGATCTCCTTACATTTATGACATATATCACCATGTGTGTAGCCTCAAAATATCATTTCATGCTAAATTAACATCTTACAACATACCACACAACACTCCAACACCAAACAACTTATTCTAAGCTCCACACCTTATGACATTGTACATTAATTATACAATCTCATAATACATATTTTTGCTATCAATGTATCATGTAGTATACCATGTATTGGGTCTTAGCACTCAACATCCAATATTCAACTTGCTATTTCCATGCAATGTGATAGGTGGCACTCTCCAAATATGAGCCATGTCACAGACAATGTCAACATATCACAACATTATAAGTTTAATCATCACACATGTAGGAAGGTGAACTATTATCTAGTTATAATATAAATTATTTTATTATTGTTTCCTTTTATAATTGATTGCTTATAATTATGTATATATATTGTAACTATCTTATCCTTAAGGGGTCAAATACAAAACCTAGATAGTAAGAGTTTTCATGCATTGAGTATCTAGCATTTGACACATACGTAATTCTTCTTTAATCTAGACAAATCAATAATATTTTTTTCCTTTCTTATCATGAAATTTTTCATTCCTAATCTGAATAAACATTTTACACATCTATAATTTTCCCATTTATTTACATTGAGTATATGTGAGCCATTCTTCAAATAATTCTACATTCGAATGTATTTTGGTTTACTATTATTTTAATTTTCCTTATTTTTTTTATAATTTTAGCTCACTACTAAGTACATGGTGATCCACTGCATTAGCATCCCAAGTCTTGTGGCGTGGTGAAAAAATACACTAAAACCCTAGTGGATACAACCATAACATGATACATATCACATATGTAACCAAGTACAAATCAAACACTTTAAATATTGGTGTCACATCAGGCATATAAAATGCAAAGTGAAGTCACACTTGGTGCATTAAAGATACATAAGGTAGTGAAAGTAAATCAAACACGTAGTAGGTACATAAAGTGATAAAGACACATTGAGCATGTAACATACATAAAAAATACACTGAATACATATGAATCATTATGCATGTGAGTAAAATATATGGCCAAACACATAGTAAAAATTTAATAGATAAGGTTTAATATAGAACATATATCATGGACATATACCATTATACCACTATGAAAGCATTGTAGCTTTAAAAATAATCAAATATAGAGAACTTAAAGTGGAACTAATAAATTCCCATATTTAGCATGTGAACATGGGATGTGACCCTAGCCTATTTTAAATCTTAAATCATGAAACTCTACACTAGTGGATAATAATACCTGTATCTACCTTGACAATCACCTCAGTGGCATATATGAAAAGTAGTGAAGTAAGACCTCTATATAAATGCATAATACAATAATGTAAAGTGTATATTATATCATAATCATGATATATATATATTCTTATTGTAATCATTTTGATAAAATATAAGGAATTTATCATAAAATAAAATATCACACAAAAAATGCTTATAAAAATTGCTAGAAAAGTAATGAAATCTATAAAAAAAATCATATATAATGTCCTAAAATCAAAATTAATTCAATGAATCATATAAATAGAGAATGTTTAGTTTCCATCATAAAGGATAGGTGAATAAATATAATCAATGATACCAAGGGAACCATGATTGTTTTCGTAAGTTCTATAATATAAAGCATTAAGATCACCAACAAAACACTCAATTAGATAAATTCAAATTTGATACTATGTCAAATAAGAGAGCATAGGTTCATCAAAATGTATTATTAATGAATGTATTTACACTAAATTTGTAATAAAAATACCTATAAACATTTAAATAGGCTAAATACATGCATAAAATAGTAATTAAACGTAATTAATTAATTCTAACATCAGATAAAAGGAGGCTACATGCAAGGTTTAGGCTTATTTAATACTTGGAAGTGACTAAAAGATAATCATCAAAATATAACATTGTAAAACAATGTTTGGTATCAATTATAAGGTAGCCCAAAAAATTCATGAAGACTACATAAGTATGTTCAAAATAGGACATTTAAACCATCCACTATCTAGAGTGCCAAGTTTTACACTAGAAAGAATATCAAGCATGTATGTAAAACATGATTTGATGACTGTGTTCCCATAATTTGTACCTATAAAACTTTGATTAATTTTTTTCAACTTTTCTTGGATTTTTAGGAAAATAGACTCTTATTCTTGCCTAATTGGATAGTTGAATCTACTAAAATGTAAGGAAAATAATATATGTTTTCGGGTTTATGTTATACCATGGAAGAGTTGAGCTCACTTGATATTTATCAGTCCCCTCAATGATGTAAACTATTGAAAACAACATCCAATAATTGAAGCAAATCATTAGTGAGACCAACTAGTGCAATAAAAAATGTCACTAACATGAACTTTTATGATTTAATTAATGTTCACTTGATTTATTTGAATTCTAATAAATACACAATAGACTCATGAAAATAATAAATAAACTCTCTAACTTTTAATTGATTCTTATTGAGTGATTTAGATGATAAATAAGATAGAGGGTATATGTGTGTTTATGAAATTAAATCTAAATTAGGACCCTATTTATGCTCAAACCAACACCAAACACTCAAAGAAGATAGAACAATAGGATAAGGGTCAGATCCCAAATGATTACTACCAAGTATATAGTGTCATACTCCAAATATTTTTGGAGTGTGATTGGATAATGTGTACAAGGAGATCAGAATGAAATGAAACTTTGAGAAGAATAAGATGATAGGTGGAAAGTCTTGGGAGAAGGGGCACAAACCATTGAAAGTTAGTAAATGTGTTAATAATATTCAATTTAAACCAATAATTGATAAGTACATGAATATTTATATGTGATTTAATGAATAATAAATATTTAGTAACCATTTATAAGTGTCTACAATAGACTCAATTATAACCAAACATAATAACTTTATTTATTTTTTATTTTTTAAAATTGAAATACTCATAATTACATAAATATCAACATCTTGTGCATGTTCTGTGTCACATATAATTGATTAGTAAGCATACACTTAAATATGAGCATTCATTCGGACTAAGAAATGATCATTAAGGAGTATCTAATCTGATAGTATTACTCAGGGAATAACCCTAGCCTTAACCATTTGACTATCTATGGTAAATATCTAAAAAGATTTGTACCTTGATAAATAGTATAACAATTCATCATTCCTACAACCCTTTTCATATTAAAATATATTTTGACTTTCATGGTTTTATGAAGCTTCTCATATGTCTTTATCCTTATGTAGACTCAATATTATGGATTTACATTTCATATGAAGGTCCTATGTCATCAAATTGGGCTTGCACATGCATAAGTTAGTTTGAATTAAATAAAAGTATGTGAAGTATGCAATGATAAATATATTCAGATAAATAAATTCTAGATGGATTGAAATTTTACTTAAATTTCAATAGACAGATTGTAATTTTAGAAATGTTGGTCTAGTCAATATAGTGAAAGATCTATTTGGTCACGAGGTGATAGTTTTTTGATAGTTGTAGCGCCTCTTAAAATAACTTCTAAAATAAAAAAGTAATTATAATATAGTTGTAGGGGAGTTTTGTTCTGAATAAATATCAAAACAACATTATGGTTTCCTTTAAATAACTTTTTCATTCCTTCTTGATTCACAGTTTGTGTATGTTTATGAGCTAACTGAATTAATTTATTCCATTTTTTTGATGTGGCATAATTATGGTCACTTAGTTTTGAATTATCTTATGGTTATAACCATTAATAATGAGATGAAAAATGATGAATTTTAGATATTTTATAGGAAAAGAAATATTTTTTTAAAATTGAAGTTACAAAGAAAGACACAAATTAAGTCGGGTTAAATCTTAACCCTTTTATAGTCTTATATAATAAATTAGATGACAAATATAATAAAATAATAACTTCACCATAACCTTTAAAATGTTAAAAATATATATTCCTATCAAGGAGGCCATTGTTAGTTAAAAGAGTCTTCAGATTTTATAGAATGTTGTTTCAGTCCATAAAAATATTAAAAAACTAACTAATTGTTTTTTGGATACTTTGAACTCCTATTTGAAGAAACCCATCAATTTTTTCCTTAATTGGCATGGTGGTAATAACTATAGTATTTGGTATACAATACTGCATATATGATTTAATCCCCATATCCAAAGGAGTAACAACCAAAGGCAAAAGAAGAAAATTGGACTAAGAAAGTCACACGTTTCTCTAACAAATAGTGTGTTTAGTGTTTATATGATGTTTGGATTTAAACCTTAGATATGTATGCCTTATAGGGTTATTGACCTCTCAACTTTGATGGAATAAATATTATATTTTTTATGAAAATATTGAAATATTTTAATTAATAATAAAATATAATTTAGGGTCTGGTTAGTAATACTCTTGGCATGCGGTTGGGTGATTGCTAGTTCAAAGTCAACAGTTTGAAATATGTATCCCTAAGGGTCTCACTCTAGTTGCACTTTGATAAGATGATAATGGCTTATAGTGGATGTGAACTTGAGTCACAAAACTAGACATTGTGAGAACTAATTAGGATGAAGCATCAAGATGGTTGATTAGTTACCAGAGTAGAAATCTAGACCTAGGTAGAGATAATGAAGGGTTGTAGCTGATTTCCATTGTAAAAAATAATAATAATTAAAAAAAAAATCTATTTGATTTTAATAAAGTTTAAATTTAATGGTTACC
>JARHVA010000479.1:5030000-5045000 GCA_037957365.1 Torreya grandis | reverse complement strand
GTTTGGATTTAAACCTTAGATATTTATGCCTTATAGGGTTATTGACCTCTCACTTTTGATGGAATATATATTATATTTTTTATGAAAATATTGAAATCTTTTAATTAATAATAAAATATAATTTAGGGTCTGGTTAGTAATACTCTTGGCATGCGGTTGGGTGATTGCTAGTTCAAAGTCAACAGTTTGAAATATGTATCCCTAAGGGTCTCACACTAGTTTCACTTTGATAAGATGATAATGGCTTATAGTGGATGTGAACTTGAGTCACAAAACTAGACATTGTGAGAACTAATTAGGATGAAGCATCAAGATGGTTGATTAGTTACCAGAGTAGAAATCTAGACCTAGGTAGAGATAATGAAGGGTTGTAGCTGATTTCCATTGTAAAAAATAATAATAATAATTAAAAAAAATCTATTTGATTTTAATAAAGGTTAAATTTAATGGTTACCATCTCTTGCATATATGTAAATAGAATGCTTTGAAAGTGTTTCTAATATTTGGTTTCATATGACTATAATTTGAGTTAAATTTGATGGTTGATTATCCTTCCCACTTTTTAAAATATTTTTAATGAAGGTTAGGAATTTAACATTTGTATATTTTTATCAAAATTTTATATAAACCTTGACATATCTAAATCTTACATTGGGTTTTAATTTTGGTTTCATTAGAGTTGTTAACATTCATTTGACCATTCTTGATAATAAGTTAAAGATTATTTTGATTTCATCAATGTGTTAGGGCTATTATGCCAGTTTCTAGTTTGGTTGATATATTTAGGTTCAATAATTAAAGGTGATAATAGATTTCTCATTTTAATACTCTTTCTTTATTGACATGGTCTTTGGAACATTTAATGCTTTACAAATGATTATTATTGCATATTTTTTGTTAATGTGATCTAATGTAACTATGTCGACAGGCATTCTACAATTGGAACAATAGGATGGATTTTAATGGATTGAGTTGTTCACTTTTATGTTTGACCTTATATTTGATAGTTATTTTACTACCACATGTCAATTTTAATCATAAATTTGAAGTCCATTTGACTATCACTTAGAAGTTTTGTTTTTTACATGAAGAAGTCAATCATAAAAACATAATATATTGGGTATATGATGGAGTTTGGAAATCCTTTTTTTTTCTTCCAAAGATTTTTTTGAACCTAACAAATTGGTGTAACTAAATAGATGACATATCACTAGTCAGTGTGATATTAGAGGAGAAGGTAATGATGTTATTGATAATGTGGTATGTGAAAAATCCAAGATAAAAACCTTGATATCGATATCTTTCAACTCATTTAAGAGAGATGCATTAAAAATATATGTATTAGTTATATATAATCATATATATATATATATATATATATATATATATATGTATGTATGTATGTATGTATGTATACATATACATACATGCGCATGCACACACACACATACATGCATATATATATATATATATATATGTATGTATGTATGTATGTATGTATGTATGTGTCTGTGTGTGTGCGCATGTATGTATGTATATATATCTATATATCTATATATATATACATATATATATATATATGTATGTATATATATATATGTATGTATATATATATATATATATATACATATATATATGTATAAATATATGTATGTATGTATATATGTGTGTGTGTGTGTCTATATATATATATATGTATGTATGTATGTATGTGTATATATGTATATATTATATATATATATGTATGTATATATATATATATGTATGTATATGTATATGTATATGTATATATATATATATGTATGTATATGTATATGTGTATATATATATATATATACATATACATACATACATATATATATATACATACATACATATATATATCTGTATATATATGTATATGTATATATATACATATACATATATATATATACATATATATATATATACATATATATATATATATATGTATGTATATATATATGTGTGTGTATGTATGTATGTATGTATACACACACACACACATATATATGTTAAATAATTTCAATTTTATAAAAATAATTTAATTAAATTATGATTTTTTAAATATTTTACAAATGTATTAAAGTGAGTGTTATTAGTAGTTTCACCAACAAATGTGTATATTAAAGTGAGTGTTATTAGTAGTGTCACCAACAACTGTGTATAATGTAATTATTAAAAAGACATTTTCATTAAGTGTATTAAATTTTTTGAAGTAGCATGAGAATTACCATGTAAATGTATGTATCAAAGTAGGTGTTATCAAAATATTATGAGTCAATTTTAGAGGGTATCTAGTTTGATTGATAACATTCCACACATAGCTAATTTTTTAATCTTAATCCTACATTACTATTTTTTATTTTTGTTGGGGGATCAAACCAACAATAGATTACAATTGTGACAGCAATAAATGCAGAATTAAATCAGATTGACAAGTAATTAGAATGATAATAGCAAGAACAAGAGATACAAGAAAACACCCTGAAAACTTGTATTAACAAACTCTTTACAAAAGGAATACAATTGAAGAAAGCTTCTTTCTTCCACACCTCTCCTAGATGTATAGATCTCTATTCCTCAAGAGCTATCTCTCTCAAGAACAATCAACTCCAACAAGCCTGGATTGATTCAATTCTGTACTGTTCTTCTCACACCAATGAATTCTTCGCCAATTCAACTACTAAGCTAGGAAGATCTAATTCTTCATATAGAATTAGGAGACTTGAGCATGTACTTCCAACAAACAGTTAAACCACTTAAACAAGGGCTCTAAAAATAGTAATGCTAATAATAGAGACACAATCTTGAGTCCACAACTCAAACTTATCATGCAAACACTCGCTTCTGTCCACGAAAATAGCTTTTTGGACACACAGGTAACCGACATCGATTCCTGCTGCTTGTCTGTGACCACCGTCGGCCGATTTTCTACTGACGTCGGCGTCTCTGCAACTACATGTGACCAATGTCAGTCGCTCCTGACCGATGCCGGTGTCTGTGTAGACCCGAACCTGATAATGAATGCTCCTTGGTGAAGTTTTTAGCTCCACACCCTAACAATCTCCCACTTGGAGATAAACAGCTACACCAATACCTGTACAGCAACATCTTCTAGCTCCTCCATCTTCAACTCAATCATGAAGACCAATAGAAGTTGAATGAAGATTCAACTTCTCCTTTGTAACCGGCTTTGTTAGCATATCAGCAGGATTCCTATCTGCATGGATCTTCTCAAGCTTCAACTCACCATCTTCCAATACCTGTCGTATGAAGTGATACCTTAGCTGTATGTGCTTTGTTCTTGAATGAAAGGCTGAATTCTTAGCCAAATGGATTGCACTCTGACTGTCACTGTATAATCTGTAACTCTCATGCTCCCTACCAAGCTCATCCATGAACCGTGTCATCCATATCATTTCCTTGCTAGCTTCTGTGGCTGCAATATACTCTGCTTCTGTAGTTGACAAGGCAACAACCTTCTGCAACTTAGATATCCAACTAACCACCGTTCCACCTACAGTGAAAACATAACCTGTAGTGCTCCTCCTGCCATCCAAATCACCTGCCATATCTGAATCTACATAGCCATGTAGAGAAGTATCTGAACCTCCATAGCACAAGTGCCTACTGTTGGTTCCTCTCAGATATCTAAGGATCCACTGAACTGCTTTCCAATGTTCCTTACCTGGATTGGCCATATACTTACTTACAACTCCCACTACTTGGGCAATATCCGGTCTAGTACACACCATTGCATACATCAAACTCCCTACTGTGGAAGAATATGGAACCTTACTCATGTACTCTACCTCATCATATGAATTAGGACATTGTTCTTTACTCAACTTAAAATGTCCAGCCAAAGGTGTGCTTACCGGTTTAGCATCCTGCATATTGAACCGTTTCAACACCTTGTCCACATAATCTTCTTGAGACAATGTCAGCCTGTGATTTTTCCTGTCTCTCTTAATGCTCATGCCAAGGATTTTCTTTGCTACTCCCAAATCCTTCATAGCAAACGTTTGAGCTAATTTTACCTTAAGCTCTGAGATATCCTGCATGTGAGACCCTGCAACCAACATGTCATCTACATACAACAATAGAATAATATATCTACAGTTATCAAATCTCTTGAAATACACACAATGGTCTGATTGACACCTACTGTAGCCATGCTCAGTCATAAACCTGTCAAATTTTAAGTACCATTGCCTAGGAGCTTGCTTGAGGCCATACAAGCTTTTCTTCAACCTGCACACAAACTTCTCCTTAACCTTGACCTCAAATCCTTCTGGCTGTTCCATATATATTTCCTCATCCAAATCTCCATGAAGAAACACTGTCTTAACATCTATCTGCTCAAGATGCAAATCCTCAAAAGCAACCAAAGACAATACAACCCTTATTGAAGTCATTTTAACAACAGGAGAAAAAATCTCACCAAAGTCAATACCTGGCTTTTGTGCAAATCCTTTTACCACTAATCTGGCCTTGTATCTCATCTGTCCATTCTCACCTTCCTTCAACCTGTAGGTCCATCTGTTCTTAAGTGTTCTCTTACCAGCTGGCAATTCAACCAAATCCCATGTTTGGTTTTCTCTTAAGGACTCCAACTCCTCAACCATGCCACGCTCCCACTCACTCTTGGACTCCACCTGTATTGCTTCTTCAAAACTCTCTGGTTCTCCACCATCAGTTAGCAATAAATAAAATAAAGAAGGAGAATATCTAATTGGAGGCTTACTCACCCTTTCTGACCTCCTGATGGGTGTCTGAGACTCGTCCACAACACGCTGTCCACCCAAATTCTCTGATAGTGACCGACCTCGATCACCTCCAGACCTGTTACTAGCCGACATCGATTCTGCCTGACCGACCTTGGTACCTGTACGACCGACGTCGGTCTCTATATGGCTGACGCCAGTTTCTGTCCTGCCGACGCCGGTTCCTAACCTGCCAACGTCGGTCTCTATGTTTTCCTGTAAGTGATTATTTATTTTTCCCACGAGCTCATTTTGGACTTTCACCTCATCTAATTCACCATTGCTCTGCTCAAATTGATTCAACTTCCTTAGCTGATCACAATACATCACTCTTTCATTGAAAACAACATCACGGCTCCTGATTACCTTGTTAGTTTCTAGATTCCACAATCTGTAACCAAAATCATCTGAGCCATAGCCAATAAACATGCATCTCATAGACTTAGCATCAAGCTTTTTTCTATTTTCCTTATCTATATGCACAAAGGCTTCACAACCAAAAACTTTGAGATATGAGAGATCAACCTTTTTACCTATCCATGCCTCTTCTGGAATACCACCATCCAGAGCTGTAGAGGGTCCTCTGTTAATCAGGGACACTGCAATGTCAACAGCTTGTGCCCAAAACTGTAAGGGAAAATCGGCATGCAATCTCATACATCTTGCACGCTCCATTATTGTCCTGTTCATTCTTTCAGCAATACCATTCTGCTGAGGTGTCCTTGGAACCATCTTTTGCCTACGGATTCCATGCATGTAACAATAATCTCTGAACTTATGACTGCAGAACTCACCGCCATTGTCTGATCTCAGGCACTTTAATCTTTTACCTATTTCATTCTCAACCATAGCTTTCCAAACTTTAAAAGTATCAAATACATCAGATTTCTTTCTAATACAATAGATCCATACCTTCCTTGTGGCATCATCTATGAAAGATACATAGTACTGTGATCCTCCAATGGAAGCAACCTGAGCTGGTCCCCACACGTCTGTGTGAACAAGCTCCAACTTGTGCCTCTTCTTAGTAGACCCAGTTTTGAGAAAACTAACCCTTTTCTATTTTCCAAATACACAGTGCTCACAAAACTCTAGATCTATGCCTTTTAAATCTGAAAGCATACCTTTAGACTTAAGAATTGACATCCCCTTCTCACTCATGTGGCCAAGCCTTGAGTGCCACAATTTAGCATCCACATCTGAAGTAGATAATACAGAAGGAGATTTGTTAGTAACACAATTACACAAATAGAGAGTACCTTCTCTCTTACCTCTGGCCATAACAAGTGCACCCTTGGTCACCTTCCAAGATTCTGCTATGAGAGTTACTGTACAACCCTCATCCCCTAACTTTCCTGTAGAAATCAAATTTCTCTTCAAGTTAGGAACATGCATCACATCTCTCAACACCCATGTGTTGCTATTCTGCATCTTCAGCTGCACTTTACCTTTGCCAATTATTTTACAGGGCTCATCATCCCCTAGATACACTATTCCAAAATCTCCATGGATATAGTCACTGAAATATTCCCTGTTAGGAGTAGCATGAAAAGATGCACCAGAATCTAATACCCAAGATTCTATATTATTATTATGCAGAGAGAAAATTAAAGCATCATGTGCAATACCTGCAATCTTGGCTTCTTCCTTTCCTTCGTGCTGGTTGTCCTCCTTAGGCTTTGACCAACAATCTCTGCTTATGTGCCCCATCTTTCCACAATTCCAGCATTGTGGCCTTCTGCCATTTCTGGATTTAGATCTACCTTTCCCCTTTGATTTGGATCTTGCTCTGCCTTTCTTGCTCTTCTCTTTCTGCCTTCCCCTGCTCTCAAAACTTAAAGCGTTCCCAGATGCCTCTTCTGTGCTTTTCCTGCGTATTTCCTCATTCAAGATAACACTAACAACATCCTCTACTTTCAAAATATTTGATGCAGATGCAGTATTACTTACTGCCATTACTAAGCCATGCCAGCTTTCAGGCAAAGAACATAATATCAAAAGAGCTTTTATCTCATCATCAAACACTATATTCACTAAACTTAATTGATTCACAATGCCATTGAAATCATTTAGATGAGTAGAAACAGATCCACCTTCATTCATATGCAAATTAAATAACTGCTTCATAAGATATACCTTATTGGAAGCTAAAGGTTTTTCATACAAATTTGCTAACGTAGTCATCAACTCTACCGTAGACTTTGCTTGTGATAAATTAGATATCACAGTGGATGCTAGGCTCAGTCTTATAGAACCCAGAGCCTTTCTATCAAGAACTTCCCATTCTTCATCCTCCATGTCTTTGGGCTTCTTTGTAATACCTCCTAACGGTAAGTAGAGATCTTTCTGATACAGATAATCCTCTATCTGCATTCTCCAGTGTTGGTAATTTTTGCCATTGAACTTTTCCATTCTCAATTTACTTTCATCTGCCATTGCTTCTCCCACTCAAATAGAAATCCCTACAGAAACTCTTGTGAGAACCTGTAATCAATACACACTACACAGATCTGAACCACCTGTTAGTGAACCTGAACTTTGATACCGATTATCAAGCTCTGAACCTGTAACCAAGGCTCTGATACCAATTGTTGGGGGATCAAACCAACAATATATTACAATTGTGACAATAATAAATGCAGAATTAAATTAGATTGACAAGTAATTAGAATGATAATAGCAAGAACAAGAGATACAAGAAAACACCCTGAAAACTTGTATTAACAAACTCTTTACAAAAGGAATACAATTGAAGAAAGCTTCTTTCTTCCACACCTCTCCTAGATGTATAGATCTCTCAATAGATCTGTATTCCTCAAGAGCTATCTCTCTCAAGAACAATCAACTCCAAAAAGCCTAGATTGATTCAATTCTGTACTGTTCTTCTCACACCAATGAATTCTTCTACAATTCAACTACTAAGCTAGGAAGATCTAATTCTTCATATAGAATTAGGAGACTTGAGCATGTACTTCCAACAAATAGTTAAAACACTTAAACAAGGTCTCTAAAAATAGTAATGCTAATAATAGAGATGCAAGCTTGAGTCCACAACTCAAACTTATCATGCAAACACTCGCTTCTGTCCACGGAAATAGCTTTTTGGACACGCAGGTAACCGACATCGGTTCCTGCTGCTTGTCTGTGACCGCCGTTGGCCGATTTTTTGCCGACATCGGCATCTCTGCAACTGCCTGTGACTGACGTCGGTCACTCCTGACTGATGTCAGTGTTTGTGTAGACCCGAACCTGATAATGAATGCTCCTTGGTGAAGTTTTTAGCTCTACACCCTAACAATTTTTATAAAATAAATAAGATTAATGTGAAGTTAAAATAGGAGTTGATATGTATACCATATCACACATTAATTTTATGTGTAATAACACAGTTTTATCTATATTTAACAAGGGTTTTATAGTGGTTAGACCTTATCTTTTATTGTGAATTATATTAAAGATTTTTGTGTTAGAGATTTAAAATTAGGGTATTGCAATATATGAAAGATGAAATGCAAAAATAAGAACTTAGTGATTGACAATCAATATAAACCAAGTTGGAATAAACATAATAAAGCAACCTAATTTTTTAGAATTATCTAACCTCCTTAAATTTATTTGTAGTTGGTACTACTATCATTAATTTGTCCCAATGGAATCACCTAATTGAGAATCATAAGATATTGTACATATTTTATCTACTAATAAATTTATATTTTTTAAAATATAAAGCATGAAAAAATATAGAAAGTGGAAAGATCACAAGAACCATGGTGAAAATAGATCCCAAAAGTGAAAACATAGCTTGAAAGGGAATGCGACATCATCTAACGATATACAATCTCAAATATTAAATATAAGAGGAAATAAACAAGAAAAAAATGAGTCTCACCAAAAAAGGGCGGTGCAAGTGCCATCATTAACGTAGAGATAACAAGAATGATGTTATGTATTATAGAGAACATATGTGTAAACTATAGAGGAAAATCTTATTTGTATAAATAATTTGTATGTAGCTAATATTACTATTATTTATAATTATTAAATATATTCAATTGAAGAGGATGTAGTGTGCAATTGAAACCCATATCAAAATAGCTATTATATTTTTTTCTAGTTAAAAATGTGAACATTAAAAAAGTACAGACAATTTAAAGGTAGGAGAGAAAATTTTGAAGGTATAATTCTATGAATAAATTTTAAATTTATGAGGATTTTTAAAATTATATATAGACCTAAGTGTATATACATAAATCTAGTCGTAAGTACTTGACAATGCTAATTTTTTACACATCTTTAACCATCTAACTTGCACCCAAATACATGAATCTTATTCACCACTACTTCCATCCATTTATCTATATGTGGGCTTGATCATTTTTTTCCATCATTATTACACAAAAAATCCTAATTCAAATGCTTATATTAATTCATACTATCCTTAGACTTTCTCCATCTAAGGACAACTATCCCTGACTTTCCAATACATGTTCACAATAGGTTGACATGGCTGCTATTGTGGGTTGGTCTACCTAAATAAACCATGTCCCATGCTAAATAATGAATAAATTGAAAATTATGAATTATATTTTTGGGTATTCATATTTGTTTCACAATTTGGCTAAAGGAAATTATCAAAATGGTATTCTTATTAATAAATATCAAATGCCATTCATTATCCCCACTTGGTTCTCACTTGTTTATAACTAACACACTACTACACATTAAACAAATCTTCCCTACTCTTTCCAAAGTCAAGATAATTCACTATGAGCAACCATAAATCAAGTCTAAAACTTTTCAAGTCAAGCTAGACTCTATTATTGTCAAGTATCAAAGCCATTTTTCTAATTGCATACACATTATCAAGGAGCATAATTTCACAATCACTTTAGATGGGAAAACTATGTGGTCTTGATTTTCCACCTTGGAATATTATATACATAGGGAATGGTCAATCATTGAGTAGGTTATTGGGGTCAAATAAATCCATTACACTCCCCATCTCTTTTTTTGAAATTTTCAAGCTTTCAAGGTGCCCTTAAGGTTTCAAAGACAAAATAAACAAACAATAAAATTCTACATAGCAGAAATAGAATCATAATATCTTAATCTATTCAACAAACATGGTAATAAAATGTAAAATAATAAAAAAAAAATCATTGTACACATAGATAATTCCATGGTAAAAGGACACATGCAACCTGCACTGATGTCCAAAAAGCATGAACATATCCCAAAATATTCTCATTTATGTCTCTAACTCTAACCCTATCATAGTTTTAGTTTCTAATTTTTCATTTTAGGTTCTAGTCATAATTAACAAGGAAAAGTCCATATTCAATAGAAATTAATGGCATGTGATGTTGTTTAGAAAGCATGGACCTATATAAAATTAATTTCAAATTTTGGATTTTGAGCATACATTATCATATGTTTTGTTGATTTCCACTTTTAGATATCTAAAATAGTCAACAAAAACCCTGATTTGAGCTAAGTAATTTTATTCTTAGTGTTTAATAAAAATATAAATTTTATATATTTATCAATTTTATAAAATTATAATATTTAATTATAATACATCTTTAGAATTGTGATGTCTATCAATTTTAACACCTATTAGTACAAATATTTCTATTGTTCTATAAAAAATAGGATAAAACAACAAGGACTTTTGATTTTCATGACCTACCCCATGGTAAATGATTACTTTATCTTGATTTCATAGTAATATTATGATCTTTTTGGGTTAGATTATAAAATGAATGATTGTTAGGGTAGCTAAGTGACTAAAGTGATTATTGTGCATAAATTCATTAAAGAGGCATCCTACACATGTTAACTATTAATTAATTCATAAATAAAAATGTAACTAGGGTAATGAATACTCATGGATATTGGTTCAATCCAAGTGAATATTCCCATATAATAATAAGTTATTATTTTTGTTGTTGTTGTTGTTGTTGTTTTTTTTTTTTTTTTTTTTTTGCTTTTGTTGTTTTTGTTATTAAAGGTTTGCATAGTAGCTAATACTTGTCTATATTATCTCAATTTTAGGAAGCTAAGGGATTTTAGAAGATAAATTAGAGGCTAATAGAGAAAGGATTGCATATTAGCAAGATTAATAATTTTATTGATGAGTATTAATACATATTGAATATTAAAACTTTCAAGACTTTTAATTGGCTACAACCAATTTATTATTCACTTTAGGTGAAATTTATAGTACCATTCCTTAGCATGGAATAATATTATTATCATTAAAATAGACACATTAAAGAGGAAATAAGGTGATTGTGTTATTTGGCATGAAGACAAAATTAGAATATTATATTTTTTTTACTTCAAATGATTTAAGGAACTAATAAAAACAAGGGCATGATTTGTTTTATTAGATATGAAAAAACCAAGTTTTACAGGGAGAGCTAAGGGTGATGGGTTTGGGTTTGGGGATGAAGAGCATTTTCAAGGGAAGGTCATCCAGAGGTGAACAGGGTAAACTATTACAAAGAGAAAGTTCAGTGGCAAGGAGGGAGCACACATAAGTATCTCCCTCCAAAGGACCCTCCAGGGACCCATCCTCAGAGGAGGATCCTTCAGGGGGCATTTTTGTTGAGAAAGGTATGGCCACATTTCACTAGTAAAAATATAAGGCCTTGGTGAGAAATTGGGTTAACAACATTAACCTAGTAAAGGAGTACCTTTTTATCTACAAATTTTAGGAGAAAATATAGAAGGTTGATCTTAAAAACAATGAAATGATTTAGAAACATGAAATGGTGTGAAAATATCAAGGAGTACTTACCTTTTAGGGTCATGTACTTCATGACCTCTAAACAAACATCAGGCTAGTATTTAGGCAAGTCAGCTTGGGGAAATTCATTTTTCTCCATTTGCACAAATTTATTGGTTTGAAAAAAATGATGTAGCAAATCTTATTTCTTTGATTTATCATTGTATTATTTTTTTCCTATGCAAGTCATGCCCATGACTTCTACTATGAGCTCCTTAAAAATATTAATGGAAATCCCTCTCATGGAAACCTTTATTTTTACCAAGCAACTATGAAATCTCTTACCACCAAATAATTATGCTTGATGATATGCTCCATATACTCTTTTATCCCACCTTTTTGATATTTTTACACACATTTTTGTTTTCATGAAACTCTTTACAGAATGTTGGCTCCATGCAATCTCAATCATCACCCATGTTGATAAGAGTTAAAATTTTGGAGGGAGTGGGTTGAGGGTTTTAGATGCTAGAGAATCATCTAGAGCTTGTGATAAGAGGGATGCCCACCAAATCCTTCTAATAATAATTGTGTTCCCTTGACTTGAGATGAAAGCATGACTTACATGCCATGATTAGGCCTTTTGAGGTGAAATCCACACATTTGAGAACATGATGAATTTAAATGGCATGTGTTTCTTCAGCATGGATGATACTAAGAGTCATAAATGGGATGTTTCCTTCATTATGATAGATAGTTAAACCTTGGAGTTTCACTCTAGTATTGGCCAGATAGTCTATCACTCCATTACCTTCCTGTAAGTGTGTATGAGTTTAACTTGAGGTAATGTGTGAAGGATAAACTTTCTATCTTTGACCAGGTCCTTAATAGTATGAGGAGTGGTTTTTTATTATAAGGCATTAATAATATTGAGATAATTTCCCTTTACTATGACTCTACTTCTATTAAGGCTCTATGTAAGTTGAATACCCCAAAGAGAAGCTTTAGCTTCAGTTAGATTATTAGCCTATTTACCCATGGGCCCTGCATAGGCCACCAATAGTTCACCATTTGAATTTCATATAATTCCCCCTCTACCATCTAGGCTAGGGTTGCCTTTAGAGGCTCCATTGAAGTTCAATTTTATCCATCCCACTAGGGGGATTTCCATTTGGTTTGCTTACATATGATGTCTTTTGAGGAGGACCTAATGACTTGTTGGATATATTAGTTGTTAAGGATGAGACATGTAGAAGCAGGGGTAGGCTCTTTGTCCTTGGGAGGAAAAGCCTTATAATTTTTAGAAATGGCTTGGTAAAGAAAATGTTCTTATGCTAGTGCATTTTATTTTGAAATAAACTATCGTTACAAGCTTTCTAGATGTACTAGAACCAATGGGGAAATACAAGATGCCAAAGGAAAGATAGGGAAGGGATATTTCATGAGGGATTCTATTGTAAGATGAGATATACTGTGTTGTTTAGCTTGACCCAAGTTAAGTTGAAATGAGTAAGGATCCCATTAAATAAAAATAGGCTAAAAGGGCACTCTAAAAATAGATGTTGAGTGTATTATTCTACCTCTTTGTAAATTAGGCATCTATTGGGAATGATAAATGCCCTTTTGGCAAGGTTGTCAATAGTCAAAAGTTTGTTTTATGTTGTAAGCCAAAAGAAAAAGTTGATCTTGGGGGTTAGACGCTTTACCTAGAGGTTTTTCTAGTGGTCCTAAATACTATCCACATTAATTTCAATGATGTGGCCCATGGACACTAATTACTCTATGTTATCTTTTGCTCTCCAGATGAAATGGTTATCTTTTTGAACCAAGGGGATATGCAGATTAGAAATAAGCTGGTTAAGATTCTGTATAGCTTTTGATGCTTCTAGGGAAACCTTTCACTAATGATGGATTTTTAGCACTTCTTTCCATCCTTAATTTCCTAATAGTCCTTGATCTTAGACCCCCATCTATATTTGAGTTAGCTAAACTATCCTACCCAAGTCTCTTGTAATGAGAGGGGGGTGGGGGATAACCAAGCATCCTCCTAGAAATCTATTTTCTTGTCATTGCCAATTTTTCATAAGATGCCTCTTTCAAGAAGGTCTTTGCAATAGGATATGTCCTTCTAGAAGCTGGACCCTCTAGGAGGTCCTTCCTCCCATAGGAATGCATCCTCTTCCACACCTTTTAGGTATTTGGCCTTGAGAATACTATTCAATTCTCCTTTCTCTTTCATTACTCACCAACCCATTTTTATAAGGATCTATTCATCTATTTTATACTTTTTAGACCTAGTCCTCTATTTGATTTTGGAAGACACACCTTTTCTTAGGTAAATAGGTTGAATATAAACCTTTCTTCTATCCCTCTCCAAAGAAATTTTTTTTTGATTTGCTCAATTTTGGAGGCAATATTAGTCAGCATTTTTAAAATTTACATGAGATAAATAGAAATGATCTAAATAGTGGCCTTCAAGAGTTGAATTTTGCCTGCCTATGTGAGAAGGTGCCCTTTCCATCCCACTAATTTATCTTGGATGTGGTCAATTAGGGGTTTCCAAAGATGGGGATCCATTTTTCTATCCAAAAGGGGAATTTCTAGATGGTTAGTTAGGAGAGTACCTATTTGACAATCTAGGATCTTTACAATCTTTTTCTACTAGATAGGAGATGTATTTATGAATAAAAGGGATATTTTCAAAAATTTGTTACATTGATTAGACACATTTTCATAATTATTAAGAGTTCATTTGAGGTTTTTTACTTCCCTAGTCAAAGCATCACCTAGAATGATAGTGTCATCAATGAACTATTGATGGGTGACAGGATTCGTATTCTAAGTAATTGAGATTCCTTTTATTTTCCCCTAACTACAAGCCCATTTCAAACTTCTCCCTAGTGTTTTATACAATATGATGAAAAGGTATGGGGAAAGGGGGTCACCCTATCTTAATCCTCTAGAAGCATGGGAAAAATCCTTTATGGACCCATTTATAATAATGGAGAACTTGGGGGTAGCAATGTAGTTCCAAATATTTTTTTGAGTATCATGATTAAAGTCAATATTTTCTAGAATCTAAAGGAGAAACCACCAAGGAACCCTATCATAAACATTTGACATGTCCAATTTAAGTAGCATACCTTACCTATAAGATTTGGTGATGGAATGGATCACTTCATGTGTTATGATGATGCCATCAGATATTTTTCTACCAGCTATGAAATCCCCTTATTATTCCTCAATAATATAATCCAATAAGGGCTATATACACTTGACTAAAATAGAAGAATAGATCTTATAAATGGTGTTATAAAGACTAATGGGTCTCAAGTCTTTGATGTTGTCTACCACTTATTTCTTTAGAATTAGGACCAAGAAATTGTTGTTGATTTATTTTAGGATAGATTTGGAGTATAAGAATTCTTTGACCATTTCTTCAACTTCTAGGTGAATGACGTCCCAATATTTTTGGAAGAAAAG
>JARHVA010000479.1:4985000-5025000 GCA_037957365.1 Torreya grandis | reverse complement strand
CTCTACACCTTGTGACATTACACATCAATTAGGAAATCTTAAAATACCTCTTTATGTTATCAATGTGCCATGTAATATACCATTTATGGGGTATTAACACTCAACATACATGATTAAACTTCATATTACCATGAAACATGATAAATTACACTCTCCAAGTATGATCCATGTCATAGAAAATATGGCATGCCTAAACACTAGATGTTCAATCATCACACATGTAGGAAGGTGAACCATTATCCAGGTAGAAGATAAATCATTGTATATTTATTCCCTTATGTATGTGATTTATTATAATTATGTATATTTATTGTAACTATCCAATCCTCAAGGGATTAAATATAAACATAGATAGTAGGTGTTTACATGCCTTGAGTATCTAGCATTTTAAACATATATAATTATTCTTTAGTCTAGATAAACCAATAATATTTTGTCCCCTTCTTATCATGAAATCTTAAATTCCTAACCTTAATAAACATTTTACACATCTATAATTTTCCATTTTATTTACATTTAATATAATTTTCACCATTATTCAAATACTTTGGCAATTGAATGTATTTTGGTGTACTATTGTTACTTTATACTTTTTGTAATTATACATTGTTGGTAAGTACATGGTGATCCACTATATTGGCATCCTAATTCCCATGGTATGGATCAATAAAACACATTAAACCCTAATTAATACAATCATATGATGATACATATCATATATACAACCAAGTACAGAGCATACACTTTAGATATTGGACTCATACCAATCACATAAAAGGCAAAGTGAAGTCACACTTGGTGCATAAAAGTTACATAAATTGGTGAAAGTACATCAAACACATAGTAAGCACATAAAGTGATGAAGACACATCAAGCACATAGCATGCACATAATATACACTAAATATATATGGATCATGATGTATGTGAGTAAACTATATGGCTACACATAGTAAAAATTTAGTAGATAAGGTTTACTAGAGAACACATATCATGGACATAGATCATGAGACCACTATGAAAGCATGGTAGATTAAAAAATAATCAAAGATATATAATCTAAAGTGGATACTATAAATTCCCATATTTATCATGTGAACATGAGATGTGCCCCTAGCATATTTTAAATCTAAAATCATGAACCTATACACTGGTGGATAATAAGACTTGCATCTACCTTGACAATCACCTTAGTGTTATATATGAAAATTAGTGAAGAAATTAATCTATCTAAAGGCACAATAACTTAATTTAAAGTGTATATTATAGCATAGTCATGATTTATATTTTTATTTTAATAGTTTTGATAAAATATAAGGAAGCTGTCATAAAAATAAAATATGACATGAATATATCACACACAAAAAATGCATAAAATAATCACTATAGAGTGTTGAGTTTACATCATAAGGGATAGGTTAGTGAATCTAACCCATGATACCAAGGGAATCATGATAGTTCTCATAATCTATATAAGATGAAGCATTAATATCACCGATAAAACACTCAATTAGATAAATTCAAATTTGACACTATGTTAAATAAGAGATCACAAGTTAACCAAAATGTATTATGAATGAATGGATTTACACTAATTGTTATAATATATATATATATATATATATATATATATATATATATATATATATATATATATATATATATATATATATATATATTTAACTAGGATAAATAAATGTATAACATGGTAATGAACCCAATTAATTATTTTTAAAACTAGATAAAAGGAGGTGACAAGTAAAGTTTGGTCTTCTTTGATACCTGAAAGTGACCAAAAGACAATCATCAAAATTTAAAAATTTAAAATAATGTTTGTATTCAATTAGAAGGTAACCCCAAAAATTCACAAATATTAGATAAGGATATCCAAAGTAAGATGTTTAAAGAGTCCACGATCTAGAGTGTCAATTTTTGCACTGGAAAAAATATTAGGCATGCATGTAAAACATGCTTTGATGATTATATTCCCATAATTTTTACCTCTAAAACCTCTCTTAGTTTTTTTACCTTTTCTTAGATTCTTAGGAAAACGGACTTCTTATTCTTACCTTAATTGAATAATTGGAAGTAATAAAATATAAGGAAAATAATATATGTTTTGGGATTTGTGTTATACCATGGAATAGCTAAGTTTGCTTGATATTTTTCAATCCCATAAATGATGTACAATATTGAATACAACATCAAAAATTACATTAATTCATCAATTATACCAACTAGTGAAATATAATGTGTCACTAACATGAACTTTTATGATTTAATGAATGCTCACTTGATTTCTTTGAATTATAATAAATTCTCAATAGATTCCTGAAAACAATAAATAAATTCACTAAATTTCAATTGATTCTTATTGAATAATTTATATGATAAAGAATATTGAGGGTATACATGTATTTATAGACTTGAATCCAAATTAGGACCCTATTTGTGTACAAACCCACACCAAACACTCAAAAAAGAGAAAATACCAAAAATAAGGTCGCATCCCAAATGACTACTACCAAGTCTATAGTTTCACCTTCCAAATATGTTTGGGGTGTGAATTTATAGTTTATACAAGGAGAACATATTGAAATGAAACTCAGGGAGGGAGAAAATGATAGGCAGAGGGTGTTGGTAAAAGCAATGCAGACCATTGAAAGTTAGTAAATGTGTCGATAATGCTCAATTTAAACCAAGAATTGGTAAGTACACAAATATTTTATAAATATGTGATTTAAAAAATAATAAATCTTTAATAACTATTTATAAAGATCCACAATGGACTCAATTATAACCAAACATAATATCTTTTTAAATTTTAAAAAAATTGAAAAACTCATAATTACATAGATATCAGCATCTTGCACATGTTTTAGATACCTTATAGTTGATTACAATTTATTAGTAAGCATAAAATTAAATATGAATAGCCATTTAGCTAAGAAATGGCCATTAAGGAACATCCAATTTGATAGTATCACCCAAGGAATAACATGGCCTTAACTTGTTGACTATTTATATTAAACATCTAAAATATTTGTACCTTAATGAATAGTATAACAAATCATCATTTATAGGGTTAGACTACAACCATTTCCATGCTAAAATTTATTTTTACTTTCATTTATTCATGAATCTTCCCATATGTCTTTGTCCTTCTATGAACTCAAAATATTATATATGTACGTGTCTAATAAACCCATCTCGTCAACAAGTTAGGCTTGCATGTGCATTGGCTGATTTGAATTAAAAAAGATAATGTGAAGTATGTAATGATAAATATAGTTAGATAAATTAATGATAGATGGATTAAAACTATAGGTATAGATTGGGTTGCATTTCCAAGCTGACAAATATGAAGCTAAGACTTTATACACCTTTTATGGTTTCATCCATGGCTTTGGAATACATAAATAAGGATTTCATGACTAGATTAACTATTAATAAACACCATAATTACTCTATGATTTTTGTATTGGAAATGTTTTATAAGATTCCCTACATTGTTTCAAGCACAAAGAACATCAACACATAGGAAACTACATTCTCATTCTTCAACCATGTTTGGGCCTATATTGGTCTACCAACATCCATTGTGTCTCACCTTTACCCATAGTTTATCAATCAATTTTAGAAAAGTTTGTGGGATATGAAGGAAACACAATTGGACCAGCCATCAAAACTTCAACCTTAAATAAATGGACAAATAAAATTTATCAACCACATACTTTTCCATTTGTTTTATGTTACAATAATGTAGATTCATGCATTTTGGGATGATAATCTGATTTACATTTAACATGCCTATAACAAATATTCACACAGTCCTTCATGGAATAATCCTTTATGAACATATATTTGGTTCCAACCAATTTCTCACTAGATATATAATACTACACACCATCCATCACATAGTCACAAGGATATGAAAATTACATCCAAAATGTTTACCACTAGGATAAAAAATACTCTCACACCAATAAATAAAGTACAAAGAGCAATATGATGAACACCACAAACCTTCTGAGTTTAATTTTGGAGATAAATTTTGGTTGCATCTATATAATGAGTGATTGAAGGGTCCACATTGAAATATTAATAATATGCACTGTGATCCATATACCATATTATGTGTAGCTAGAGAGAACACATGACCAACCATAATATTTAGATTTGCAGTCAATATTCAATGTGGAACTCCTTAAGTATAATTTACCACATTTTATTGATCTATTTTAAATGTAATATCCTTAAAAATTATATCTTAAAAATAGTACACAACACCAAAGGAACAAATCATTGAAATGATAATGATGTGTACTCTCTAATGTATACATCAGCTATTATTAATGGTCAAGTTAGGGAAATAATTTTATTAGGATAAGTGGTATAATATTCAATAACTTCAAGTTCAATTCCCATAGCTTAAAAAATATGCAATGGGGACCATTTCTCTTGAAAAAAGGGCAAATGATTTATGCATAGACATGCATTTCTATGCACTGGTAGTGTAAGTCCATACACTTTACCTTAGGAATTAGATCTCTTTGAATTTATGACATATCTCATCACATGTGTAGCCTCACAATATCCATGCATCATAAAGAAACATCTTACAACATATCACACAACACTCAAAAACCAAATTACTTATTTTAAGTTCCACACTTTTTGACATTTCACATCAATTATATAGTCTCATGATACCTCTTTGTGCTATTAATGCACCATGTAGTATACTATGTAGGGGGTATTATCACTCAAAATCCATGATTAAACTTCATATTTCCATGAAAAATTCCAAGTGTCACTCTTCAATTATGATCTATGTCATAGAAAAGTCAGCATATCATAACACTAGAAGTTCAATGATTACACATGCAATAAGGTGAACCATTGTCTAGGTAGAAAATAAATTGTTTTATAATTTTTACCTTTCATAATTTATTTTTTATAATTATGTATATATTGTAAATTTTTTTCATTAAAGGGATAAAATACAAATGTATATAGTGGGTGTTTACATGCCTTAAGTATCTAACATTTTACACATGTAATTCTTCTTTAGTGTAGATAAATCAATAATAAATTTTCCCCTTATTATAATGAAATCTTTCAATAAATTGTACACATATATAATTTTACCTTTTATTTAAATTGAATATAATTTACACCATTCTTCAAATACTTTTGCATTTTAATGTATTTTCATTTACTACTATTTTAGTTTTCCTTTATACTTTTTAAAATTGAAGTTTGTTGCTAAGTATATGGCGATCCATTGCATTAGCATATCAAGTTTCATGGAGTGGATTGATAAAAAACACAAAAAATCCTATGAATACAACCATGGCATGATACACATCACATATATGACCAAGTAAAAAAGCAAACACTTTAGATATTGGAGTCACACCAAGCACACAAAAGGCAAAGTGAAGTCATGTTTGGTATATAAAATATACGTAAAGTAGTGAAAGTACATCAAACACATAATGGGAACATAAAGTGATGAAGACACAACAAGAATGTAACATGCACAAAAATACACTGAATACATATGAATCATGATGTATGTGAGTAAACTATATGGCCAAAAACTTAGAAAACATTTAGTAGATATGTTTTAATATAGAACACATGTCATGGACATAGATCATGATACTATTGTGAAAGATGGTAGATTAAAAAATAATCAAAGATAGAGAACCTAAAGTGGAACTAGGAAATTCCTGTATTTAGTATGTGAACATGGTATGTGCCCCTAGCCTATTTTAAATCTAAAATTAGGAACATGTAAACTAGTGGACAATAAAACCTGCATCTAACTTGACAATCACCTTAGTGGCATCTATTAAAATTAGATAAGTAAGATCTCTATCTAAAGGCACAATACATTAATGTAAAGTGTATATTATATTATATTATTGATATAAATTCTTATTGAAATCATTTTAATAAAATATAAGGAAGCTAGCATAAAATAAAATATCACATCAATATATCACACACACAAAATACTTATAAAAATTGATAGAAAAGTAATGAAATCTTAAAAAAAAATCATATATAATGTCCTAAAATCAAAATTAACTCAATGAATCATATATAAAGAGAGTGTTTAGGGAACCATGATAGTTGTCATATGTTGTATTAGATGAAGCATTAAAATCACCAATAAAACCCTTAATTAAATATATTTAAATCCATCATGATGTCAAATAAGATAGTACGGGTTCACCAAAATCTATTATGAATGAATGGAATCATACTAATGTTATAATAAAAATACTATAAATATTTAACTAGGCTAAATACATGTATAACATGTTAATTAACTCAAATAATCAAACCAGATAAAAGGAGGTGGCATGCAAGGTTTAGGCTTATTTGATACCTGGAAGTGACCAAAAAACAATCATCAAAATCTAATAATGTAGAACAATGTTTGGTATCAATTAGAGAGTAACCCAAAAAAATCACAAAGATTAGAGAAGGATGTACAAAGTAGGATGTATAAAGTGTCCATTATATAGAGTGTCAAGTTTTGCACTCAGAAAAGTATTAGGAATGCATGTAAAATGTGTTATGATGACTGTGTTCCCATAATTTGTACCTCTAAAACCTCACTTTGTTTTCCACACCTTTTTTCATATTGTTTGGAAAAATGATTTCTTATTCTTACCCTAATTGGATAGTTATATCTAATAAAATGTAAGGAAAAGAATATATGTTTTGGGGCTTACATTATACCATGGAATAGATGATATTGCTTGATATTTTTAGTCTCTTGAGTGATGTACAATATTGAAAACAACATGTAATAATTTTAATATTTCATCAGTGAGGCCAACTAGTGCAATATGTGTCACTAACATGAAATTTTTTACTACTTAATGAATGCTCACTTGATTTCTTTGAATTCTAATAAATACTCAATAGATTCATGAAAATAATAAATAAATTATCTCATTGTCAATTTATTCTTATTGAGTGCTTTAGATGATAAAGAATATTGAGGGTATATGTGTATTTATATACTTGAATCCAAGTTAGGGCACTATTTGTGCAAAAACCCACACCAAACACTAAAAAAAATAAAATAATAGGATGAGGGTCACATCACAAATGATTACTGATAAGACTACACTATCACACTCCAAATATATCTGGGGCGTGACTGGATACTCTATACAAGGAGAATATATTGAAATTAAACTTGGGAAGGGAGAATATGATAGGTGGAGGGTTTCAAGAGATGGGGCATAGACCATTGAAAATTAGTAAATGTCCTAATAATTTTCAATTTAAATTAATAATTGTTAAGTTCATGAATATTTTATAAATATGTAATTTAAACTAATAATAAATCTTTAGTAACCATTTATAAGTGTCTACAATATACTCAATTTTAACCAAACATAATATATTTTTAATTTTTATTTTTTTAAATTATAACATTCATAATTACATAGATATCGACATCTTTTGCATGTTTTGGATCACATATAATTGATTAAAGTTAATTGGTAATAATACACTTAAATATGATTACTCATTCGATTAAGCAATAACCATTAGGGAGCATCCAATCTGACAATATCACCCAAGAGAAAACCTTGGCCTTAACCATTTGAATATCCATGTTAAATATCTAAAAATATGTGTACCTTGATAAATAGTATAATAAATCACATGCCTACAACCTTTTCCGTACTCAAATTTATTTTGACTTTCATGGTTTTATGAATCTCCCCATATGTCTTTGTCTAGCTATAGGGGAATTTTGTTTTTAAAAAATATCAAAATAAGATTATGGTTTCCTTTAAATCACTTTTACGTTCCTTCTCAATTCATAGTTTGTGTATGTTTATGATCCAACTAAATTAATTTGTTCCATTTTTTTATGTGCCATAATTATTGTCACTTAGTTTTGAATTGTCTTATGGATGTAACCATTAATAAAGAGAGGGAAAAGGAGTAATTTTAGATATTTTATATGGAAATAAATAATTTTTTAAAATTCTAGTTATAGGGAAAAACCATTTGGATTACATATTAACCATTTCATAGCCTTAAACAATAAATTAGATAAAAAATTTAATAAAATAATAACTTCACCAAAACCTTTAAAATTTTAAAAATAGTTATTCCTATCAAGGAGGCTAGTGTTAGTTAAAAAAACCTCTATCATATTTTATAGAAGGTTGTTTTATAAAGCCCATAAAAATCATAAATATCTAACTAAATGTTTTTTGGATACTTTGAAATCTTATTTAGATAAGCCCATCAATGTTGTCCTTAATTAGCATGGTGGTAATAACTAGAATATTTGATCTACAACATTACACATAGGATTTGATCCCCATATGCCAAAGGAGCAACAACAAAAGGTAAAAGAATAAAATTTGACTAAGAAAGTCACACATTCCTCTAAAAATAGTGTGTTTAGTGTTTATATGATGTTTGGATTTGAACCTTAATTCTTTATGCCTTCTCAGGTTATGATGTTTTGATGAAATATATATTATATTTTTTTTATTGAAAAAATTGCATTCTTTCAATTAATAATAAAATAAAATCTAGGGTGTGGTAGATAGTATACTTGTCATGTGACTGAGTGCTTACTAGTTTGAAGTCAGAAATCCAAAATATGTGCCCCTTAGGTTCTCACTCACTCTGACTTGACTTTACTAAGATGAGAATGGTTTATATTTGATTTGAACCTAGGTCAAAAATCTAGATGTTGTGATAACCAAGCAGTATGAAGCATGAAGATGGTTGATTAGTTACCAGAGTAAAACTCTAGACTTGGGTAAAGATAATGAAGGGTTGTAAATGATTTCCATTGTAAAAAATTTAAAAAAAATAATAATTAAAAAAAATCTATTTGATCATAATAAGGGTTAAATTTTATGGTTACCATCTCTTGCATAGAGGGAAAGAGGATGCTTTGCAAGTATTTTTAATAATTGGTTTTATATGATTGTAATTTGGGTTAAATTTGATGGTCAATTATCCTTAACACTTTTTTTTTAAAAATTAATGAAGGTTAAGCATTTGAAATTTGTATATTTTTATCAAAAATTTATATACACCTTGATCGTATGTCTAAATCTGACAAAGGGTTTTAATGTTGGTTTCATTAGAGTTATTAACATTCTTTCAACTATTATTGATAATTTGTTAAAGATTGTTTTAGTTTCATTGATGTGTTAGGGATATAAAGCTATTTTTTAGTTTTGTCAATGTGTTCATGTTTAGTAATATAAGGTGATAATAGTATTTTTTTTTCTGAAGACTCTTTCTTTATTGACATAGTCTTTGGAACATTTAATGCTTTATAAATTACTCATATTTCATAAATTTTGTTAATGTGGTCTAATGTAACTATGTTGATAGGCATTCTACAAAGAGAAAGGTGGGGTGGATTATAATAGAGTGAGTTTTTCACTTTTATGTTTGACCTTAAACTTGACAACTATTTAACTACCATATGTCAATTTAAATCATAAATTTGACAACTATTTGACTTTCACGTAGAAATTTTTTCTTTTCGATTGAAGAAACCAATCAAAAAAATATAATATCCTAGCTATATGATGGAGTTTTGAGCTCCTTTTAAACATATTTTTTCAAGCCCAATAAATTGGTGTAGCTGAATAGATGACATTATCACTAGTCAGTGTGATATTGGAGGAGGAGGTAATGAAGTCATTAATAATATGGTATGTGAAAAATCCAACATAAAAACCTTGAGATGGATATCTTTCAGCTCATTTAAGCTAGATGTATTTAAAATATATGTATTAATTATAATCTAATCATGTGTGTGTGTGTGTTCAATAATTTCAAATTTATACAAATAATTTAATTAAATTGTTATTTTTTAAATATTTTACTAATGTATTAAAGTCAATGTTATTAGTAGTGTCACCAACAACTGTGTAGAATGTAATTATTAAAGAGGCACTTTATTTAAGTGCATTGAATTCTTTGAAGTAGCATGATAATTCCCATGTAAATGCATGTATTAAAGTATGTTTTATTAACTAGATTATGAGACAATTTCAAAGGAACTCTAGTTTGATTGATGACATTCCACACATAGCTAATTTATGAATCTTATTTCTAGCTTACTATTTTTTTATTATTACAAAATAAATAATATTAAGGTGAATCTAAAATAGGAGTTGATATGTATACCATATTGCACATTACTTTTATGTGTAATTACACAATTTTGTCTATATTTAACAAGGGTTGTATAGTGGCTAGTCCTTGTCTTTAATATATTAATTATACTAAAGATTTAAATTTTTATTATGTTAGAGAGTTAAAATTAGGGTATTTAAATATATGAAAGAGGAAATTTAAGAATAAGAACTTAGTGAATGTCAATCAATATAAACCAAGTTGGAATAAACATAATAAAATGACTCTTTTTTTTTAGAATTTTTTAATTTCCTTAAATTTATTTGTATTTGGCTATACTATTATTTATTTGTCCCAATGGCATCACCCAATTGAGAAGCACAAGGTATTGTACATGTTTTAGCTATTAATAAATTTGTATTTTTTAAAATATAAAACATGAAAAATATAGAAAGTGGCAAGATCACAAGAACCATGGTGAAAATAGATCCCAAAAGTGAAAACATAGTTTGTAATGGAATGCAACATCATATAACTATATACAATCTCAAATATTAAATATAATAAGCAATAAACAATAACAATACAAGTCTGACCAAAAAAGGGTAGTGCAAGTGCCACCATTAATGTAGAGATAACAAGAATGGTGTAATTTATTATAGAGAGCATATGTGTAAACTGTAGAGGAAAATCCTACTTCTAAAAATAAATTTAATGTAATGAATATTAATATGATTTAAAATTATCAAATCTATTTAATTAAATAGGTTATAGTGTCCAATTGAAACCAGTATCAGAATATCTATTACATTTTTTACTAGTTAAAAATATGAACATTAAAAAAGTGCAGACAATTTAAAGGTGGGAGAGAAAATATTGAAGTCATAATCATATGAATAAATTTTAAATTTATGAGGATTTTTAAAATTATATATAGACCTGAATGTATATACATACATCTAGTCATATGTACTTGACAATGATATTTATTAACACATCTTTAACCATATGACTTGTGCCCAATTACACAACTCTTATTCACCATTAATTTCAATCATTTATCTATATATGGGCTTGATACTTTATTTTCAATCATTACTACATAAAAATTCCTAATTCAAATACTCATACTACTTCATGCTATCTTTAGACTATCTCCATCTAAGGACAACTGCCCTTAACTTTCCAAGACAAGTTCACAATGGTTTAACATGGCTACTATTGTGTGTTTGTCCACTTAAAGAAACCATGTCCCATACCAAACAAAGAATATATTCCAAATTATGAATTATTTTTCTGGTCTTCCTATGCATTTCACAATTTGGATAAAGGAATTTATCAAAATGGTCTTTTAATAAATACATATCAAAGAACATTCATTATCCCCACTTGGTTCTCACTTGGTTTCTAGATAACACACTATTGCACATTGAAAAACTCTTCTCTACTCTTTCCAAAATTAAGATAATTCACTGATATAAACCAATTTTAAAACATCTCAAAGTAAGTTAGGAGCTAACATTGTCAAGTATCAAAGTCATTTTTATGGTTGCATACACATTATCAAGAACATAATTGCACACTCACTTTAGATGGGAGAACTATGTTGGATTAATTTTCCACTTTGGAATATGAGATACATACGGAATGGTCAATCATAGATGGGGTGATTGGGACCAACTCAACCTATTACACTCCCCCTCTCTCTCTTTGAAAGTTTCAAGCTTTTCAGGTGTCCTTAGGGTTTCAAAGACAAAATAAATAAAATATAAAATTTTGTATAGCATAAATAGAATCGTGATATCTTAATCTATTCAACAAACATAGTCATAGAATGTAAAATAAAATAAAAAAATTATCAGAATACACATAAATATATCCATGGTAATATGACACATGTGACCTACACTAATGTCCAAAAAGCATGGACATATCCCAAAATATTCTCATTTATGTTTCTAATTCTAACCCTATCAAAGTTTTACTTTTTATCTTTTCTTTTTAGGTTCTAGTCATAAACTTTTAGGACAAGTCCATAGTCAATAGACACGAATGACATGTGTTGTTGTTTATAAAGTGTGGACCTATCTAAATATAATTTCAAATTTTGTTCTTGATTCTGAGAATACACTATCATATCCTTTTTTGATTTCCACTTTCAAATATCTTAAATAGTCAACAAAAATCCCAATTTGAACTAAGTAATTTTCTTCTTAGTGTTTTATAAAAATATAAATTTTCTATATTTATCAATCTTCTAAAATCAAAATATTTAATTATTATATTATTGACCACTTTCTATCTTCAATCTTAGAAAGGTGTTAACTCAAGTATTGAGATATTTCGTCCACCATGAAACCTCATAGTTCTCATATCACTTGAGGGATCATGGAAATTCAAAGGAATGTCATTGACTATCATATGAAGGGACTAGGTCTAAATGTCTTGTCATTATCATGTCTCTATTTCAACTTGTGTTAAGTATCCTTATGATGTCTGAGTATGTTTGGATGTCTTTGACAAAGGTTTAAAGTGATTTTAGTAATCTAGAGTGCCTTGATGGAGATGGTGGGAGGTGGAAACTAATGACTCACCATGAGCCTTTTCTAGTGTATTCATTATATGTAAGGTATGGCTGACTATAAGCTTTCAAAGTGTGATCAAGATACATAGAAACCTTATTAAAACCTTAAGAAGGCTATAAAGTACGCTTTATGGTTTTGATTGGCAAATATCCTTTTGAATCTATATGTATATTGTATAAAAGAAAATTTTTGGTCCTAAAATGATAGATTTTAAGCTCAAAAGGCCACAAAATAAGTAAAAACACCTTTAATCACATTCAAGGTCATCATATTGCTTTTATCAAATGGTTTTATGTTTTAAAGTTGTCCCCTCCATGAGTTTGGAATTTTTTTTCCATTAAGTGAGCCCACACATATGGAAACATGCTCCTTTTACTCTCCATAATGTATTACTTATTTTGGTATTCCTTTTGACTTGAATTTTCCCTCTTATTTCCCAAGATTGGTGATTTAGAAACTAAAACATGGGGAAATAATGGATAATTTTCAAGATTCAATAGTCTTTTTAGGTGGTATAGATCTGTATAGTAAAAATTTGCTTAAGAGAAGTCAGTGATATTCCAAGAGGGTTTTTAATAGGCACACGTTGAAGAAATTATAATGTTTCAGGGCTTGATAATCCAAAAACTGATGTACTTTCTCTGTTGAGTTCATTGGCAAATATCAAGAGCACTTTATGTATGTGTTGAGTCTATACGGGGGAAAGAGAAATAGGATTTAATCTCTTGTCTAGAGGAAGTAGACATTATGACATTATAATCATGGGTATTGATTAATAGTTAAGTCTTCCCAACTTTGTGAACAAATGCTAATAAATTAAGGGTTTTGGTCATCATTCACATATGCACAAGGCAAATGAAACAAAATGGTTTTATTAAATTTATGACTTGTTTAATTAAATAAATGTTTGTTCTTAATTATTTAGGTTTTGAAGACACCTTTCATGAATTCCTTATCATTTTGTTCCACACGCGTGAGTCTATAAGGTTGAGGAACATATAAACTTCTAAATCTACAGTCTACAAGCAAGGTTGAATGGTAAAATGGAGTGTTCAATGCATTCATCTAAGGGTTAATAGTGTTGAAGGATCAATAGGTTATTTTCAATATTGTACACACCTCTTTAACTTGAAGTTAATATTCATATAGTTTTATAACTCTCTCATGGTGTCTCTAAGAGAAGGTTGCATACATATCTAAGGTTTGCTAAATATGAAGATAGTGTATGGTTCAATTATGGATCCAAGGTTATCAAGACACAATAAAATATTATATGAAATGTTTCATTCATGACAAGTGTCCTTATTTCAAATTTATCAATCTTAATCAAAGTATAATAGCCTATCAACCACCAGTCTATCCTTAACATTCTTGTACACTCATTTATCAGATGTTAAAGTTTTTTAGAGAATCCTAGGTTTGTTTTTTCACTGTGTATGCTTCTTTGAGAACCTCCAAAGTGTTATATTTTATTGAGCATATGCATACAAATGTCTAGGATATTTTAAGACTATCTTGATTATGGATTAATTATTCATTATAATCCTTTAATAACCTATGATTTTTCATAACTTTTACACTACCATTCAACCATAGTTGTGAGCCTAATACTCCATTCCCAGTTTCTATATATCATATTATCATAACACACATATCACTATTCCTTATCCAATCCACATCATTAATCTAATGTTTTGGTACTCCTAAGGGTTGTTAAGGATTATCATGGTCATGAATATGAATTATATAGCCTAAAACACTATTAAAGGAGTAAATCCTCACCTATAGGCTACTTAAAGGACACCTATAGCTAATGAGTCTAAAATGATGTTTTGAGAACTATTTAAATAAGAAGGATAGTTGAGAAGAGGAAGTGCATGGTTGGTTTGAAGTTTCATAGACTCAGTTAAGATAGAGACATTCCTTAAGGTAATACAAGATTAAGGATTTTTCTAGGGCAGGAAACACCTTAAAAGAAGCTATAATTAGCTTAGTAGAGATATATAGCTAAGGGAATAAAACTTAGTATTATGCATTAGAGTGAAAATTGAACTTATGAGGTATATAAACATTAATATTTATTTGAATATTATATGAGGTCCTTGATAAAGTTAAAATGCATTAAGTTGAGGTGGTTTAACCCCAAGACATAGTAGTCAACAATTTTAAGGTTACCTATAGGTACAATACTATGTACAATGAAAAAATATAAATGGTTAAAGTATTGGAAAAGGTGTATAAGGGATTTTTGAAACTTATTTATAAATTTAGTCATATTAAAATATTTTTTAAATCTTAGTGAGAATGGTTAGGTCCTAAAACACAAAACACATCAAAGGAGTAAGTTATAATATGCTTATTATTTAGGGACTCTTGCTTGGATTGAAGGAGGGTAAGGACTGTGGATATGTTTGAAGGAGTGAGGTCTATTTGATAATGATTTATAAAATGAATCAACACCTTATTAGTCACTCATACCTTTTTATGAATATTAAATGGTTAAAATACAACTTAGACCTGTTTAAACCTAAGAAAACCTGTAGTTACAATCAATGCCTACAACCAGTCTTGGGAAAGTTTATGGTTTTGAAGCCTCTATAGGTGTGATCACGCCTTTAAATTTGGTACAAATTATTATTGTAATTATATTAAGGTATTAATTTTATTATCAATTCTAGACAATCATTTTAAACATTCATTATTTTGTCTCAGACCTAGTCTAATTTATTAGCAATCAATAATGAGACTAGGTGATTTATTTGAAGGTTTGAAGACAAGACATATAGATTAGACTTCATAAGTTGTTTTTAAGAAATAAAATATGATATTAAAATTATTAATTTACTTTATGGGTCGATAGCACTTAGGTTTTAAGTCAAATACCCTTAAGGGTTAGCTACAAGAGGTAGACCTGAAACTTAGCCTTAAACCCTGTTATCATGTTTAGACATATCCAAGTTCTTATAGCACATTGATGGGAATAATAAGTTATGGATACTCAATGAAAATAATAATATAAGTTTTTAGATTAAGGTAATGTAATAAAATTATCATTTTGGTTATAAAACTTTCCTTGGCTTACATAGCTAAATAGTAAATTTAAAGCACACATTCTAATGTTCCTATATTCACACACTTTTTGCATGGGAACCTAAGATATTTAGGAAATTTTAAGGGGTAAATGGACTAAATATTCATAAAAATAATTTTTGGTTTGGAGGTTTGTACTGTATGAACTATCATTATGATGGTGGACCTCTAAAACCCTTATTAAAAACTTGAAAGGTATCTAATGAAGGAAATGTGCTTCAAAATGTATCCAAATGAAGTGAGTGATCCATGAAAGGATATTTACAGTCTTCCTATGTCTTCTAATCATCATAATAACTATTGGTTGGCATGTGCAGGAATCATATTATATGGACTAGGCTTATAAAGGCTAATTTGATCCTATAAGCAAAGAATTGAAGAGTATTTGCATATAAAATGAGATTCAGTATAGATAATGGGTTTTAAAGTCCCCAAATAACCTTGTAATAACCATATATATGAGTCTCCATGATATGTTATTTAGGTAGGTAGATCTGAGTGTTTAGATGAAAGATTGTATGCATGTCGATAGAAGGAAAATGGCTTATTCAATCCAACATTGTTACTTCAAGGGACTTCAAGTATCATCTTCATGTTAATATATTGGATAAGAGCCTTAAAACTCAATTTAAATCCAAAACTCCAAAAACCCTACAGTAATATATGCTTATCTAGTATCCTCATTGAAATAGTATCATCTAGAAGGTGGAGTAGAAGGTAAGATGATATCATAAAGACACCTCAAATATTCATTAATAACATTAATAGGTTATTTGAGAGGTGTATATCAAATTTGAGTTACAAGGGAGATGTTATAGCTGGTCATTCTAGCCTAAAGACACCTAAAACTACTCAAAAAGCATGTTTCTTCCCTAAGAGGTAACTTCACATGTTCAATATTGTATAAAAATTCTATATGGGAGGATTGAAACTTTAGGAAAGGTATAAGGATTAGTCTATAATAGTTTTGTGAAATTAGTTAAAAGGTTTAGTCCCTAAATGATGCAAAAAAAAATAGGCTAACCTTCTAGAGGCCATAACTTTTGACTAGTAACTCTATTTGAGCTTTGTCACATGCCAAAATGACCATATAAAAAAGCTTGATTTTGTCCTAAGGCACTCTATCCAATTATATTTGACTTTGATATTTTTTGGAGCCCAAACATGATCATTTGAGGGTTTGATATTAACATTTAATGATTTTTTTGAGAATTTTCTATTTTTAGAAATTGTATATTTTTAGAACCAAATGTTAACTTTAGTTGAATTTCATCCCATAAGCCAATTTTAGCATTTAGGATATTTAGGGTAATTTTTTAGATCTACACATGCTTGTATGTGAAACTTAACATAAATTTTAGTTTTTTTTTAGATTTTAGTTTTTTCTAAAAATAGGTGTTTTTTTAGATTTTAGTTTTTTTTTATTTTTGCATGTAACTCTAATTTTTATGTTGAGGATTATTTAAGCATGTTTTGGGTTTGTAATTATCAAAAGTTATTCAATATGAATCAATGCAAGTTATTGTTCAAAATCTTGGCCTATTGGTAATTTTAATTTTTTCTTGTTAGTTTTTGGTTTCATTATCTGGTATCAGAGCAAGTTCAAATCTTGGAGGAATAAAAAATGGTGAGAGGATGAGGAAGTGTTGCAAAGATGAACCAAATTATACAAGATATGTATATACAAGTTCAATAATTAACATAGGTTATCACTAATCAATAGATAAGATAAGTTGGTGATGAAGAAGACACAAATCATGATGAAGAAGTTCAATAAGAAGAACAACAAGAACAACCACCATTGATGGAAGAGAGAATGGTTTGGGATATATAAGGAAGAAAAAAATTAATAAAGATTGATGTTCCAAATTATGGAGGTAGTTTAAAATCAAATGAGTTAATATATTTGATGAATAGTATGGACAAGTTCTTTAAGTAGAAGACTATGAGAAAAGACAAGAAGGTGAAGATTGTATGCACAAAATTGAAAGGTAATATAATGATTTGGTGGGATCATCTATAGAAAGAGAGAGATATAAAAGGTAAAGAGAAGATTAATTTATGTAAAATAATGGAAAAGAAGATGAGGGATAAATTTCTTCCTATATATTATGCATAAACCCTATACAAAAGATTTTAGAATTTGAGGCAAAAAGATCATAGTATACAAGAGTATACAGATGAATTTTATAAGTTTTCCATATGAGTGTATCATTATGAAACAGAAGAGAAGATGGCTACAATGTATGTAAATGGTTTGAAATTTTCTATTCAATATGAATTAAGCATGCATAGAATACTTAACATGGAGGAGGCTTATCAATTAGCTTTGAAGGAAGAAGAAAAACAAATTAGACAAAATTTTAGAAGGATATTTCCTAGTCCAAAAAGAGGTGGATCCCCTCTAATAAGGGAATGAAGTGGGTTTAATAACTTTTGAGGTAGATTTAATGCAAATAAAGGTGAATCATCACATGGTGTAGAAAGGCAAGATGAGAATAGGCAAGGGTTTCAATACCAATAAAGAAGAAGATTATTTCAAAGAGGATGAGGTTATGATGGTGCTAGAGGATGGTTTCCAAATCAACATAGATCTTATGTCTGTTATAGATGTGAAAAAGAAGGGTATAGAGTGTTTAAGAGTCCACACTATCAAGATCAAAAAAGGAGGTAAGAAGATCACCCAAGAGTAAATTTAGTTGAGGCTACAATAGAAGAGCAAAATACTAAAGTTATGCCAGTAGATGTTAGAGAGAATCTCATGATGAGAATAACCATGATCACTCTAAGGAAGGATTAAGTGTAGAATAAAAAAGGTGGTGATGCATGGTTATGCTCAAATATTTTTTGAACAAGATGTACGTCAGGTGGAAAGGTATGCAAAGTAATTATAGATGGTGGTAGTTGTGAAAATATGGTTTCTAAAGAAATGATAGAGAAATTAAATCTATAAAGTAATTAGGAAAAGCATCATAATCCTTATTAGATTTCATGGTTTAAGAAATGGAGTGAGGTTAAAGTAGATAAAAAGTGTTTAATCAAGTTTTCTATAAGAAAAAGTTATAATGATGAAATATGGTGTGATGTTATTTTGATAGATGCATGTCATGTGTTATTAGGAAGACCTCAAAATTTTGATAGGAAAGTAATTCATGATGGATTAAAAAACACATACACTTTTTGGAAAGGATGTATAAAGATAGTTTTATTACCTCTTAAGGAGGAAGAGAGTATATAAAGCATGCTCTCGACTAAATAATTTATCCAAGATATGAACGTAGTAAGTTGTATTTATACATTAGTAGAAAAAAATTAAGAAATAGACATGGTGTCAATACCGAAAGAAGTAGAAAGAGTGTTGAAATAATATGCATATGTTATACGTGATGAGTTACTAGATGCTTTACCACCAAAGAGAGATATTTAGCATCACATTGATTTAATTTTAGGATCTCTACCCAATCAAGCATCCTATAGGGTGAGTCCAACCGAACATGCAGAATTAAATAAACAGGATACTAAATTGCTAAGAAAGAAGGTGATAAGGGAGAGTATGAGTCCATGTACAACACCAGCTTTTCTAACTTTAAATAAAGATGGAGGATATAGAATGTGTGTGGATAGTATAATAATTAACAAAATTATAATAAAGTATAGATTTCCTATACCTTGTTTAGATGATATAATAGATGTGCTTACAAGAGAAAAATATTTTACCAATATTGATCTAAGAAGTGTTTATTATCATATTCAACTTCATGAGGGAGATGATTGGAAAACTGCAATCAAGACTAGGGATGCCTTATATGAGTGGATGGTGATGTCATTGGGATTGTCTAATGCACCTAGCACATTTATGAGGATGATGAATATAGCACTATGGGAATATATTGGTAAGTTTGTGGTTATTTATTTTGATATTTAGTAAGACTAAATAAAAACACTTACAACATTTTAGAATGGTAATGGATTTGTCAAGAAAGGATAAGTTTTTTGTAAATTTGAAGAAGTGTAGGTTTATGCAGAATAGTTTGGTATTTTTGGGATTTGTAGTTTCAACAGATGGTGTGAAAATGGATGAAAAAATGATAAAGGAAATTATTGAGTTGCCTATTCTAAAATGCATTACAGATTTAAGAAGTTTCCATGGTTTAGCAACTTTTTATAGAAAATTTATTCAAAATTTTAGTAGTATTGTGGAACCAATAACAGAATGCATGAGAGGGAATAAATTTACATGGACTAGAGTAGACACAGAAAGCTTTGAATTTTTGAATAAGATTACAGAAAGGTCAATTTTAGCATTACCATATTTTAACAAAGTGTTTTAGGTTGATTGTGATGATTCATTTATGGGAATTGGTATTGTGCTGAGTCCAGAAGGAAAGCCAATAGCATATTTCAGTGATAAATTGAATGAGGTAAGAGCAAAGTATTTAATTTATGATGTTAAAATTTATGAAATTGTATAATCATTAAGACATTGGAGGCATTACTTTGTATTTTTTATAGGAATTAATTATTAAATAAAACTAAACATATCAAAAATTATGATGAACCCGTTATTTATAGAACAGTGCTTGTTGTTTGATTGATTTTTATCATAGGATTTCATACAAATTTATATAAATTATTATCACTAAAATAAAACTTGAAACTTTGGATCTAAAATCTAAACCCAAGATTTAATATTTTATAACCTTTGATCTTAATCCAACATTGAATAAATTATCTTGTCACTTTGAATACAAATCTGACATTGAAGATTTTTATTTTGACCTTGGGTTGAAATTTGTTGATTTATTTTGGTTTTTATTTTATATTGCTTTTTTATTATTTCTATAAAAAATGGAAATTTTAAAATTATTACGTGACTATCATTATGGGTTTAGCAGTGATCTATTTTATGTACATCATGTTGTGAGGGGTACCACCCCAATACTCAAGCCATTACACAACACTAAACATGGAGTTTAGTTTCTCTATAATGTAAGGTATATTATAAATGCCTAGGTCCATTGTTTATAACATTTAATCCTTAAAAAAATGTTTAAAAAAAATTTCAACTGCACACTTTTCAATTTGTTATACATTTACAATAATGTAGATCCATGCATTTGGAATGATAATTTGATTTACATTCAATATGCCTATAAGAAATATTTGCATGGTCCTTTAATATAATTATCCCTTCCAAACATGTATTTAGTTTAAACCAATTCCCCACTAGATATAATATACTACTCACCATCCATCACATAATCACACACATAGGAAATTGACATGTAAAGTATTTACCGCTAAGTTCAAAAATAATCTCACACCAACAAATGAAGTACAAAAATTAGTATGATGAACACTACACACCTTCTAAGTTTAAGGTTGGTGATAAATTTTAGTTGCATCTATATAAGGAATGCTTCAAGGGTATAAATTTCAAGATTAATAATATGCACTATGGTCCATACAACATATTGTGTGTATCTAGATAGAACACATGACCAACCATAATATTTAGATTTAAATTTAGTATTTAATGTATAACTCCTTAAGTATAATTTCCCACATTTTATTGAGATATTTTCAAATTAATAGCATTGAAATTTATATCTTAAACACTTTCACACAATACCAAAGGATCAAGTCATTGAGGTGACAATAATGTGCACTCTCTAATATAAACATTGGTTATTATTAGTGGTCAAAGAATGGAAACACATTGAATAGGATAAGTGGTACAACATTTTAAAACTCTAAACTTAGTTCCCATATATTTAAAAAGATGTAATCAGGACCATTGCTCCTTAAAAAGGGTAAAATATTTATGCATAGACATGCATGTCTATGCAGTAGTAGTGGAATTTCATGCACTCTACCTTAAGATTTAGATCTCCTTGCATTTACAACATATCTCACCACATTTTTAGCCTCTCAATATCCTTGCATGCTAAATAATCGTCTTAAAACATACCAAACAATACTCCAACATGAAACAAATTATTCTAAGCTCCACACCTTGTGACATTGCACATAAAGTATGTAGTCTCAAAATACCTCTTTATGTTATCAATGTACCATGTAGTATACCATGTATTGGGTCTTATAACTCAACATCCATGATTAAACTTATTGAATTCATGCAAAATATCAAGTGGCACTCTCCAAATATGATCCATGTCAAATAAAATGTGAGCATGTATCAAAACACTAGAAGTTCAATCATCACACATGCAGGAAGGTGACTGATTATCTAGGTAGAAGATAAACCATTGTATAATTGTTCCCTTCTATAAATGATTTCTTAAAATTATGTGTGTGTGTGTGTGTCTGTATATATATATATATATATATATATATATATATATATATATATATATATATATATATATATATATATATATATATATATATATATATATATATATATATATATATATATATATATATAAGTAGGTGTTTACATGCCTTGAGTATCTAGCATTTTAAAAATATGTAATTCTTATTTAGTCTAGATAAACCAATAATATTTTTTCCCCTTATTATCATGAAATCTTACATTCCCAATGTTACTAAACATTATATATATATATATATATATATATATATATATATATATATATATATATATATATATATATATATATATATATATATATATATATATATAATGTAAGATTTCATGATAATAAGGGGCAAAAATGTTATTGGTTTATCTAGACTAAAGAAGAATTACATATGTTTAAAATGCTAGATACTCAAGGCATGTAAACACCTTATATATATATATATATATATATATATATATATATATATATATATATATATATATATATAAGGTGTTTACATGCCTTGAGTATCTAGCATTTTAAACATATGTAATTCTTCTTTAGTCTAGATAAACCAATAACATTTTTGCCCCTTATTATCATGAAATCTTATATTCCCAATCTTACTAAACATTATACATATCTAAAATTTTCCCTTTTATTTACATTGAATAGAATTTGCACCATTCTTTAAGTACTTTTGCATTTGAATGTATTTTATTTTACTATTGTTATAATTTTTCTTTATACTTTTTATAATTATACCTTGTTTCTAAATACATGGGGATCTATCGCATTGGCATCTTTATTCCCATAGCATAGATCAGTAAAACACACTAAAACCTCGATGAATATAATCATAGCATGATGCATATCATATATACAACCAAGTACCAATCAAACACTTTAGATATTATAGTCACACCAAGCACATAAAAGGCAAAGTGAAGTCACATTTGGTGCATAAAATATACATAAGGTAATGAAAGTACATCAAACACATAGTAGGCACATAAAGTGATCAAGACACATCAAGCACATAACATGCACACAAAATACAATTAATACATATGAATCATGATGCATGTGAATAAACTATATGGCTAGAAACATAGTAAACATTTAGAATATAATGTTTACTATAGAACACATATCATAGACATAGATCACAATACCACTATCAAAACATAGTATCTTAAAAATAATCAAAGATAGAGAACCTACAGTGGAACCCAAAAATTACCATATTTATCATGTGAACATGGGATGTGACCCTAGCCTATTTTAAATATAAAATCATGAACATGTACACTAATGGACAATAAGACTTGCATGCACCTTGAAAATCACCTTAGTGGCATATATAAAAAGTATTGAAGTAAGACCTCTATCTAAAGGCATAATACACGAATATAAAGTGTATATTATAGCATAGTCATGATATATTCTTATTGCAATAATTTTGATAAGATATAAGCAAGTTTTCAGAAAATAAAATATCACATGAATATATCACACACAAAAAATACTTATAACAATCACTAGAAAAGTAATGAAATCTATAAAAAAAATATATCGTATATAATTTCCTAAAATCAAAAGTAATTCAATGAATCATATAAATAGAGAGTGTTCAGTTTCCATCATAAGGGATTAGTTAGCAAAGCTAACCCATGATACCAAAGGAAGCATGATAGTTGTCATAAGTTGTATAAGATGAAGCATTAAGATCACCAACAAAACATTCAATTAGATAAATTCAAATTTGACACTATGTCAACTAAGAGATCATAGGTTTACCAAAATGTATTATGAATGAATGTATTTACACTAATGTTGTAATATAAATAACTATAAACATTTAAATAAGCTACAATTAGTCAATTCTGAAACCAAATAAAAGGAAGTGAAATGTAAGGTATAGGCTTCTTTGATATTTGTTAGTGACCAAAAGATAATCATCAAAATATAACATTTTAAAACAATGTTTGGTATCAATTAGAAGGTAACCCAAAAAATCACAAAGATTAGAGAAGGATGTCCAAAGCAAGACATTAAAAGTGTCCACTATCTAGAGTATCAATTTTTTCACTCAAAAATATATTAGGCATGCATGTAAAACATGATTTGATGATTGTGTTCCCATAATTTGTACCTCTAAAACCTCTCTTAGTTTTTCAAACCTTTTCTCTAATTATTAATAAAATGGACTTCTTTTTCTTTCCCTAATTGGATAGTTGGATGTAATAAAATATAAGAAAAACAATATATGTTTTGGGACTTGTGTTATACCATGGAATAGATAAGTTTTCTTGGTATTTGTCAATCCATTTAATGATGTAAAATATTTAATACAACATCCAATAATTGCATTAATTCATCAGTGAGACTAACTAGTGCAATACAACATGTCACTAATATGAACTTTTTGGCTTTAATGAATGCTCACTTGATTTATTTGAATTATAATAAATTCTCAATAAATTCATGAAAATAATAAATAACTTATCTAATTTTTAATTGATTCTTCTTAGGTGCTTTAGATGATGAAGAAGCTTGAGGGTATATGTGTATTTATAAACTTGAATCCAAATTAAGACCTATTTGTGCACAAATCCACACCAAACACTCAAAAAAGAGAAAATAAAAAGATAAGGGTCACGTCCCAAATGATTACTACCAAGACTATAATGTCACACTCCAAATATGTTTGGGGTGTGATTGGATACTTTGTACAAGGAGAACATATTGAAATGAAACTTGGGAAGGGAGAAGATGATAGGTGGAGGGTGTTGGGAAATGTGGCATAGACCATTGAAAGTTAGTAAATGTGTTTATAATACTCATTTTAAACCAAAAATATGTCAATACATGAATATTTTATAAATATGTAATTTAATGAATAATAAATATTTACTAACTATTTATAAGTATCTACAATAGACTCAATTATAATCAAACATAATATATTTTTAACTTTAAATTTTTTTGTAAAAATCATAATTACATAGATATCGGCATCTTGTGCATGTTTGGATCCCTTATAGTTGACTACAATTAAATAGTAAGAATACACTTAAATATGAGTATTCATTTGGCTAAGTAATGACCATTAAAGAACATCCAATCTTATAGTATCACCTAATGAATGACCCTAGACTTAATCATTTGACTATATGTATTAAACACATAAAAGCATCTGTACCCTAATAAATAGTATAACAAATCATCATATCCAGGGTTAGTCTACGACCCTTTCCATACTAAAATTTATTTTGACTTTCATTATTTTATTGAGCTTCCCATATGTCTTTATCCTTGTAGAAACTCAAAATATTACAGATTTACATGTCATAATAATCCCATCTCATTGGCAAGTTGGGTTTGTACATGCATTGTATAGTTCAGATTAAATATGAGTATGTGAAGAACACAATGAAAAATAAAGTTAGATGAATGAATTTTTGATGGAGCAAAACTACATGGATTGAGTGGGATTACATTTCCAAGTTGACAAATATGAAGCTAAGATTTTAGACACCTTTTATGGTTTCATCTAGGGCTTTGGAATACATAAGTAAGGATTTCATGATTGGATTACATATAAATAAAGACCATAATGACTATACGGTTTTATATTGGATATGTTTTCTAATATGTCATACATTATTTCATACATGAAGAACATCAATACATAAGAAAGTACATGTTCTTTATTCAATCATGTTTGGGTCTATTTTGGTATAAACATCCATTACGTCTCACCTTGACCCATAATTTATCAATTAGTTTTGGAAAGGTTTATGGGAATTGATGGATACATAATTAGATTGGATAACAACATTTCATCCTTAAATAATGGACAAACAAAACTTGTAAACCACACATTTTTCCATTTGTTTTACATGTACAATAATGTAGATCCATGCATTTGGGATGATAATCTAATTTACGTTCAACATGCCTATAAATAATATTTGCATAGTCCTTTCATGGCATAATCCATTCCAAACATGTCTTCAGTTCTAACCAATTCCCCACTATATAAATGATACTATACACCATTAAACACATATTCACATAGATATGAAAATGACATCCAAAGTATTTACCACTAGCTCAAAAAATACTCTCACACTAACAAATAAAGTACAAAGATCAGTATGATGAACACCACACACCATCTAAGTTCAAGGTTGGTGATAAATTTTGGTTTAATCTATATAAGGAATTCTTCAATGGTCCATATTTAAAGATTAAGATTATGCACTATGATCCATACACCATATTGTGTGTAATTAGAGAGAACACGTGACCAACAATAATATTTAGATTTACATTTCGTATCCAATGTGAAATTCCTTAAGTAGAATTTTCCACATTTTTTTGAAGTGTTTACAATTTAATATCCTTCAAATTATATCTTAAATAATTACACACCACACAAAATGATCAAGTCATTTGAGTGATAATAACTTGTCCTCTTGAATGTACACATCAGTTATTATTAGTGGTAAAAGTAGGGAAATACATTGATTATGATAAGTGGTATGATATACAAAAAATTTAATTTAAGTTCCCATAGCTTAACAAAGATGCAATGTAGACCATTACTCATAAAAGAAGGGCAAATGATTTATGTAGAGACATATAGGTCTATGTTGTAGTAGTGTAAGTCTATGCACTCTACTGTAGGAGTTAGAGATCCTTGAATTTATGACATATCTCACTATATTCATATCCTCATAACATCTTTGTATTATAAATAATCATCTTAAAACATATCACACAACACTTGAATAATAAATAACTTATTTTTAGTTTCACACCTTATGACATTGCACATCAACTATGTAGTCTCACAATACCTATTTATGCTATCAATAAACTGTGTAGTATACCATGTAGGGGGTCTTAGCAGTAAAAATCCATTCTTCAACTTCCTATTGAAATGCAACATGCCAAATGGCACTCTCTAGGTATGATCAATGTCATAGAAAATGTTAGCATATCACAACACTAAAAATTCAATCATCACATATGAAATAAGATGAACCATTATCTAGGGAGAAGATACACCATTTTATAATTGTTCCCTTTTGTAATTTATTTTTTATAGTTATGTATATATATTGTAAATGTCTGACCCTTGAGGGATCAAATACAAACCTAGATAGTAGGTGTTTATATGCCTTGAGTATATATCATTTTACACATATGTAATTATTATTCAACCTAGACAAATCAATAATAAAATTTTCCCCTTGTTATCACGAAATCTTGCATTCCCAATCTTACTCGACATTGTACACATCTATATTTTTCCCTTTTCTTTACATTGAATATAATTTTCACCATTCTTTAAATACTTTTGCATTTTAATTTATTTTGTTTTACTAATATAATAGTTTCCTTTATATTTTTTTTAATTGTAGCTTATTGTTAAGTACATGATGATCCACTGAATTAACATATCAAGTCTAGTGGAGTGGATCAATAAAACATAATAAAAACCTAATGAATACAACCATGGCATGATATATATGACATATACGACCACACAAAAAGCAAACACTTTAGATATTAGAGTCACACCAACCACATAAAAGGGAAATTAAAGTCATGCTTGGTGCATAAAAGATACATAAGGTAGTGAAAGTACATAAAACACATAGTAGGAACATAAAATGATAATGACACATCCATCATGTAAAATTCACACAAAATACACTAGATACATGTGAATCATGATGGTTGTGAGTAAATTATATACCCATAAACATAGCAAACACTTACAATATAAGGTTTACTAGAGAACACATATCATAGACATAGATCATGATACCACTGTGAAAGTGTAGTAACTTAAAAAATAATCAAATATAGAGAACCTAAAGTAGAACTAGTAAATTACCATATTTAGCAGGTGAACATGGGATGTTCCCCTAGCCTATTTTAAATCTAAAATCATGAATATGTACACTAGTGGATAATAATACCTATATCTACCTTGACAATCACCTCAATGGCATACATGAAAAGTAGTGACGTAAGAACTCTTTCTAAAGGCACAATACATGAATGTTAAGTGTATATTACAACATAGTCATGATATAAATTATTATTGTAATCATTTTGATAAAATATAAGGAAGCTATCAAAAAATAAAATATCACGTGAATATATCACACACAAAAAATACTTATAACTATGGCTAGAAAAGTAATTAAATCTATTAAAAAAAATCATATATAATGTCCTAAAATTGAGATTAATTCAGTAAATCATATAAATAGAGAGTGTTCAATTTCCATCATAAGGGACTAGTTAATTAATCTAACCAATGATACCAAGGGAACCGTGATAGTTGTCATAAGTTGTATAAGATGAAGCATTAATATCACCAACAAAACACTCGATTCTAGATAAATTTAAATTGTACACTATGTCAAATAAGAGAGCACAAGTTCACCAAAATGTGTTATGAATGAATTGATTTATATTAATGTTTTAATAAAAATAAATATAAACATTTAACTAGGCTAAATACATTCATAACATGGTAATTAACCCAATTAACTAAACTAGATAAAAGGAGGTGGCATGCAAGGTTTAGGCTTCTTCGATACCTGGAAGTGACAAGAAGACAATCATCAAAATCTTACAATGTAGAACAATATTTGGTATCAATTACAAGGTAACCTAAAAAATTCACAAATATTAGAGAAGGATGTCCAAAGTAGGATGTTTAAAGTGTCCATTATCTAGAGTGTCAAGTTTTGCACTCAAAAAAATATTAGGCATGCATGTAAAATGTGTTTTGATGACTATGTTCCCATAATTTTTACCTCTAAAACCTTGCTTAGTTTTTCATGCATTTACTCCAATTGATAGGAAAATTGACTTCTTATTCTTTCCCTAATTATATAGTTGAATCTAATAAAATGAAAGGAAAAGAATATATGTTTCAAGGCTTATGTTATACCATGGAATCACTGAGCTCACTTGATATTTGTCAATCCCCTCAATGATGTACAATATTGAAAAAAAATCTAATAACTACAATAATTCATCAATGAGACCAACTACTATAATATGTGTTTCTAACATGAAATTTTTTACTTTAATAAATGCTCACTTGATTTCTTTAAATTATAATAAGTACTCAATAGATTCATGAAAACAATAAATAAATTCTCTAATTTTTAATTGATTCTTCTTGAGTTCTTTAGATGATATAGAAGTTTGAGGGTATATGTGTATTTATAGACTTGAAACCAAATTAGGACCCTATTTGTGTACAAACACATACCAAACACTTAGAAAAAAGAAAATAACATGATAAGGGTCACATCCCAAATGATTACTGCTAAGACTATAGTGTCATACTCCAAATATGTTTGGGGTGTGATTGGATACTTTATAAAAGGAGAACATATTGAAATGAAACTTGGGGAGGGAGAAGATGATAGGTGGAGGGTGTTGGGAGAAGGGGTATAGATAATTAAAAGTTAGTAAATGTGCCAATAATGCTCAATTTAAACCAAGAATCGATAAACACATGAATATTTTATAAATATATAATTTAATGAATAATAAATCTTTAGTAATCATTTATAAGTGTTTATAATAGACTTAATTCTAACCAAACATAATATCTTGTTTAACTTTTTTTTAATTGAATAATTCATAATTACATAAATATATACATCTTGCACATGTTTTGAATCACATGTAATTAATTATAATTTATTAGTAAGCTTACACTTAAATATGAACATTCATTCAATTGAAAAACAACCATTAGGAAGCATCTAATTGGATAATATTACCTAAGAAACAACTCTAAACCTAACTATTTATCTATCTATGTTAAAAATCTAATAAATTTGTACCTTTAAAATACAAATCATTATGCCAAAGATCAATGACTATAACCCTTCCCATACTAAAATATATTTTTACTTTCATTCTTTTATGAAGCTTCCCAGATGTCTTATTCCTTCTAGAAACTCCAAATATTACAAATTTACATGTAGTAATAAGCCCATCTCATTGGCATGTTGGACTTACATGTACATTGTCCAGTTCGAAATAAATAAAAGTATGTGAATTATGCAATGATAAAGATATTTGAATAAATTAATGGAAGATGGATTGAAATTTTACAAAAAAATCAACAGATGGATTGAAATTTTAGAAATGTTTGTCTGGTTAATGCAGTGATAAGTCTGTTCAGTCACGAGGATATTGTGATGAGGTGATGACTTTTCAATAGTCACAACACTTCTTAAAATACCTTTAAAAACAAAAAAAAATACTGCAGTTGTAGAGAAGATTTGTTTTGAATAAATATTAAAATAAGATTATGGTTTCCTTTGAATCACCTTTTCATTCCTTCTCGATTCACAATTTGTGTATGTTTATGAGATAACTAAACTAATTTATTTAAATATTTTACTATTGTATTAAAGTTAGTGTTATTAGTAGTGTCACCAGTAACTGTTTAGATTGTAGTCATTAAGTGCATTGAGTTCTTTAAAGTAGCTTGAGAATTTTAAAGGAACTCCAGTTTGATTGACAATATTCCATGAGTAGTTGATTTACGAATCTTATTATTTTTTTCCTTTTTATAAAATAAATAAGATTAAGATGAAGCTAAAATAGGATTTGATATGTATACTATATCACACATTACTTTTATGTGTAGCTATACAATTTTGTCTATATTTAAGAAGGGATGTATAGTGGTTAGTCTATGTTTTTAATATGTGAATTGTGTTAAGGATTTCAATTTTTATTGTATTTTAGAGTTAAAATCAAGGTATTGTAATATATGAAATAGGAAATGTAATATTAATAACTTTGTTAATGTCAATCAATATAAATTAAATTAGAATAAACATAATAAAACAACCTAATTTTTAAAAAATTATTTAATCTTCTTAAACTTCTTTGTATTTGGTACTACTATTATTGGTTTGTTCTAATGGCATCACCCAATTGAGAATCACAAAATATTGTATATATTTCACCTATTAATAAATTCATATTTTTTTAAGTATAAAACACAAAAAATATAGAAAGTGGAAAGATCATAAGAACCATAGTGAAAATAGATCCCAAAAGTGCAAACATAATTTATTGGGGAATGCAACATCATCTAACTATATACAATCTAAAATATTAAATATAAGATATAATAAATAAATAAATAAATGGGTCTCACTAGAAAGGATAGTACAAGTGCCACCATTAATTTAGAGATAACAAGAATGATGTTATTATTTATTATAGAGAATATGTGTAAATTGTAGAGGAAAATCTTACTTGTAAAAATTATTTGTATAAATAACGAATATTAATATGATTTAAAATTATAAAATCCATTTAATTTAAAATTTTGTATTGTGTAATTCAAACCAATTTCAAAATATATATTACATTTGTTACTAGTTAAAAATATGGACATTAAAAAAGTGCAGACAATTTAAAGATAAAAGAGAAAAGTTTGAAGGCATAATCATATGAATAAAGTTTAAATTTATAAATAATTTTAAAGTTGGATATAGACCCAAGTGTATATTTATAAATATGGTCATAGGTACTTGATAAAGTTAATTCTTAACACATCTAAATCATATGAATTGTGCCCAAATACATGACTGTTATTCACCATTACATTAAACCATTTATCTATATGTGGGTTTGATCATTTGTTTATCATCATTACTACACAAAATTTCATATGCCAAATGCTTAGACTAATTCATACTATCTCCAACAAAGAACAATTTAACCTAAATTTCTAATATAGGTTTATGCTAGGTGGACATGGCTACTACACTAGGCATGTCCACCTACAGAAACCCCATCCCATGCCAAATAATGAATAGATTCTAAATTTTGAATTATTTTTTGGGTCATCCTATATGTTTCATAAGTTGGACAAAGGAAATTATCAAAATGGTCTTCCTATAAATACATATCAAAATTCATTCATTATCCCCACTTAGTTCTCACTTGGTTTCTAATTAACACACTATTTCACATTAAACAAATCTTCCATATTCTTTCCAAAGTCAAGATAATTCACTATGAGCTCAGCCATAAAACAAGTCGAAAACATCTCAAAGAAAGTTAGGAGCTATCATTATCAAGTATCAAAGTTATTTTTCTAGATGCATACACTTTGTCAAGGAACACAATTGTAAAATCACTTTAGGTGGGAGAACTATGCGGGGTTAATTTTATAACTTCGAATATTAGATACGTAGACAATGGTCAATCATCAAGGGGGTAATTGGGGTCAACTCAATCCATTACACTCCCCCTCTATTTTTATAATTTTCAATATTTTAAGGTTCCCTTAAGGTTTAAAAGATAAAATAAAGAAAACATAGAAGTTTATATAGCATAAATAGAATTATGATATCTTAATCTATTCAACAAACATAGTCATAAAATGTAAAATAATAATAAAAATTATCACATTACATACATAGATAATTCCATTGTAAATGGATACATGGACCTAAACTGATGTCAAAAAAGCATGAATATATCACAAAATATTCTCAATTTATGTTTTTAGCTCTAACCCTATCAAATTTTTATTTTCTATCTGTTAGGATTGTGGAGCTAAAAGCTTCACTGATGCAAATAGGAGAGGAGGTTGCAGGAGAGTTGCTGAGTGTCAGAGACACCGGCATCGGTCAGGCCAACCGACGTCGGCAGGACAAGACAGGAAGGCAACCGACGTCGGTCATAGATCAGCCGGCGTCGGCAACCCCCAGGCAGACAGGGACCGGCGTCGGTCGCCTATGTGGTTCGACTGCGAGCTATCTACGGGCAGTTAGCTAACGAACCAAGTGTTTGCATGAAGAGATCTATTTTTAGACTGAGAGCTGCGGATCTAATTATTGTAATTAGATGTCTAATTATTGTTTGGATGAGATCTATATAATAGACTCATGGTTGTATTGGAAAAGTGTGCTAGGGAGTAAGAGAGCATAATTATAAGCTCCTTCTGTGTGTGAGGTAGAGCAATGGTGCGTTCCTCTTAGTGCCACAGTACCAGGTGTGTTAGTGCTGGATTGGAGAGCCAGCTGGGTTCTTCAGGAGTGTAGGATCTTGGTCACAGTTGCATGGCCTATATAGGAGATCTACATGGTAAGTAAGATCATTGATCTGCAGGTGTATGTGTGTGCAAGGTCGAGGTTCACAGGTGAGCAGAACCATTATTTGATTTGCAGGTGTGCAAGGTCATACAGACAGCAACACAACAGGGAGCAGTATCAGGCAGGATCTACTTGGAGTACAGGTGTGTACTCGGATAGAGCAAGAGGAAGGCAAGGAAGTTCCTTCCATAAGTATGGTCTGTTGAAGTGCAGGTTATTGCAGGTTCATGGGAGATCTACTTGAAGTACCTTGAGTACTTGTGGAGCACGTGGAGTGCTTGTGGAGTGCGTGGAGCACTTGTGTTGTGCGTGGAGCATGGGAGGTGAACACCAACTCTGTATTTGAGTTGGGTGTTGAGACCTGTGAGAGGGAGAGCTTTGGGGAGAAGATTTACTGTTCACTTGAGGTGTGGGAAACCTCTGTAAGGTGGTGGAGAAGAAGTGGCATCTTCTTTATTGTATTCTTTTCTATATAAAGTGTTAATACAAGTTGTGTATTGTCTCTCATATGCTGTGTTATTTTGAATTCTAGTTACTTGGTGAATCTGGGTTATTTCCGCATATTAAGTTGTTTGAAGTTTGGTAATCAATTGTATGTTTCCGGTTTCGCATCCTGACAAGTGGGATTAGAGCATGTTTGTTGTTCTAGATTCCTGACAAGTGGTATCAGAGCTAAGGTTGCAGGAAGCAGGTTGTGTTTTGGTTACAGGGCACTCTCAGGGGTTTCTGATTGAGTGGGAGTAGAGCAACGGCAGATCAAAGTAAGCTAAGAATGGAGGAGTTGAAAAGCATAGACGGTTACTCACGGTCCGATGGAAAGAAAGAGCAGGTAAAAGAATATTATTGGTTGGTAACAGATCAGCATGAAGAAACTGAAGATACAGATGTAGCAGGTGTTGTTGCACAGGATGTGTTTGCAGGTTTCTTGGATAAAGTTGAATCTTGGATAAAAGATTCGGTTGCCTCTTTCCATGCAGCCCCAGGTAGAGGAGCTAGTAAGCCTTGCCAAAGAATTGGCAAAGGGGAAGTGAAGCTGAAATTACAGGCGGCCAACACACAGTTGTTGATGAAGGTCATGCAGGTCCCAGGTTTGGAGATATGGCTAATTTCTTCAGAAAGATCGGGTGATGAGAGATGCACAAGAACTCTCACAGCGGTAGCACTTGAATTAGCTGGTGGTAAGAAAACAGGTATACTTTATCTACTTGTTTATATTACTGATTCTTCTTCTATTGCAGAGACGTGGCTTCGTAGGCTTGGTCACATGAGCAGGAAGGAGATGCATGTTCTTAAGCGGAAGACAGATATATTTGACAGGCTTAAGAACTGGAAAGCCTTGGTGTTCTTGGAGGAGATGGCGGACAGAGTTCAGTGGATGAGGCTGGATACATCTGAGCAGAGCAGTTTGGACATAGATTTTGATTCAAAGAAGCTCGCGGGTAAAAATTCATCACTCACAGGTGAACACAGGTACCGGCATCGGTCAGGAGGAACCGGCGTCGAACAGACAGATGCCGATGTCGGTCATGTGCAGATCGAAGCTGGTGATGTCGGGCAGGGTAAGACCGACGTCGGTCATGGGACCGACGTCGGTAGTATGTAAGACCGATGTCGGTCAGAGGACCAACGTTGGCAGTAGGGACACCAGCGCTGGTAGGTTGGTAGTCAGGTACAGACGCATGAGAACCGACGTCGGTCGGATGCAGACTGTGGAGTGACCGAGGTCGGTCACTGTAATGAATTTTGGGTGGACAGCATGCTGTCAAGGAGTCTCAAACACCCATACGGAGGACTGAAGGCGTAAGTAGGCCCTCAAATTCGTTGTTCCTCTTCTTCATACTTCTTGCTGATTATAGAGCAGGAAGGATCCAGGAAACAGGTGCGAGCTAGGCAGGGATATGATGCAGAACCAAGCGGGAGATTTGGTAGGTTTGCCAGCTGGATGAAAGCATAGGGATGAATGGATGCCTTAGTAGAAGAATAGAGAGAACGGATACGTGAGACGGAAGACCAGGCATATGGTCTTGTGGAGCTGTAGGACAGTGGTACCAGGTTTGACAGGTGGAGGACGAAGCATGGCTTCAGTCAGTGTCAGGTAACTACTGTGGTTTGCCTTACCAGGTGGATGATGAGTCGCGACATCATTCTGTTGCTGTATGTGGATGATATATTTGCTAGCAGGGGTGTACATACAGGGTTTTGTTGAGCTAAGGGTAAGATTAGTTCAGTGGCATGTCATGAGGAGTTTAGAGCAGCGGAATTCTTTGACATGGGAGGCATGGAGATCACAGGTTGATTTTGTCTCGAGTGGGAGCTAATGTGAATCAGGTGTTGGCGAGGTTTGGGATACAGAGCCGGAGCACACTAAGGGCTGGACAGGTACAGTGTCTGAAATCACATGAGGTCTGGTATAGACCTGAGTATTCCCATGCAGTGGGAGCTGTCAGAGTTAGGAGCCAATTCAGGGAAGTGGGTTCTCAGGTTTTCTGAGAGGGACCAGCAGCAGGTGTTGCTATGCAGGGTCAGGACTTCACTACAGGGGTTGTAGGTTCAGATGTGGTAGGGTACTTGGATGACAGGAGGTACATCACAGGTTGTGTGGTGTGTTGTCTTCAAGTGGGAGCTTGAAGAGGGATACAAACCAGGAAACAGATTAGACGGAGTACAGGTACAGGTACAGTGCAGCTATTTATCTCCAAGTGGGAGATTGTTAGGATTGTGGAGCTAAAACCTTCATTGATGCAAATTGGAGAGGAGGTTGCAGGAGAGTTGCTGAGTGTCAGAGACACCGGCATCGGTCAGGCCAACCGACGTCGGCAGGACAGGACAGGAAGGCAACCGACGTCGGTCATAGATCGGCCGGCGTCGGCGACCCCCAGGCGGACAGGGACCGGCATCGGTCGCCTGTGTGGTTCGACTGCGAGCTATCTACGGGCAGTTAGCTAACAAACCAAGTGTTTGCATGAAGAGATCTATTTTTAGACTGAGAGCTGCGGATCTAATTATTGTAATTAGATGTCTAATTATTGTTTGGATGAGATCTATATAATAGACTCATGGTTGTATTGGAAAAGTGTGCTAGGGAGTAAGAGAGCATAATTATAAGCTCCTTTTGTGTGTGAGGTAGAGCAATGGTGTGTTGGTGCTGGATTAGAGAGCCAGCTGGGTTCTTCAGGAGTGTAGGATCTTGGTCATAGTTGCATGGCCTATATAGGAGATCTACATGGTAAGTAAGATCGTTGATCTGCAGGTGTATGTGTGTGCAAGGTCGAGGTTCACAGGTGAGCAGAACCATTGTTTGATTTGCAGGTGTGCAAGGTCATACAGACAGCAACACAACAGGGAGCAGTATCAGGCAGGATCTACTTGGAGTACAGGTGTGTACTCAGATAGAGCAAGAGGAAGGCAAGGAAGTTCCTTCCATAAGTATGGTCTGTTGAAGTGCAGGTTATTGTAGGTTCATGGGAGATCTACTTGAAGTACCTTGAGTACTTGTGGAGCACGTGGAGTGCTTGTGGAGTGCGTGGAGCACTTGTGTTGTGCGTGGAGCATGGGAGGTGAACACCAACTCTATATTTGAGTTGGGTGTTGAGACCTGTGAGAGGGAGAGCTTTGGGGAGAAGATTTACTGTTCACTTGAGGTGTGGGAAACCTCTGTAAGGTGGTGGAGAAGAAGTGGCATCTTCTTTATTGTATTCTTTTCTGTATAAAGTGTTAATACAAGTTGTGTATTGTCTCTCATATGCTGTGTTATTCTGAATTCTAGTTACTTGGTGAATCTGGGTTATTTCTGCATATTAAGTTGTTTGAAGTTTGGTAATCAATTGTATGTTTCCGGTTTCGCATCCTGACAAGTGGGATCAGAGCATGTTTGTTGTTCTAGATTCCTGACACTATCTTTTCATTTTAGGTTCTAGTCATAGTCAACTGGGACATGCCCATTATCAATAGACATGAATAACATGTGCTACTATCTAGAAAGCATGGACCTATCCAAAAATAATTCCAAATTTTATTCCTGAATCTAAGCATACACTATCACATCCTTTACTGATTTTCACTTTCAAATATCTAAAATAGTCAACAAAAAAACTTGATTTGAGCTAAGTAATTTCTTCGAAGTGTTTTATAAAAATATATATATTCTATATTTATCAATATTCTAAAATAAAAATAGTTAATTATTATGCATCTTTATAATTTTGATATATATCAATTTTAACATCTAGTAGCACAAACATTTGTATTGTTTTATCAAAAATAGGATAAAACAATGAGGACTTTTGATTTTCATGGTGCCCAATGGTAAGTAACTACTTTATCTTGGTTACCCAATAATCTTATTTTTTTGGGTTAAATTATAAAATGAATGATTGTTATGGTATCCAAGCAATTGAAGTGATTATTATGCATAAATTCATTTATAGAGGCATGTTACACATGGTATATGTTAATTAATGCATAAATAAAAATGTAACTAGGGTAATGACTACTCATGGATTTTGGTTCAAACTAAGTGAATATCTATATATAATAATCAGTTTTATTATTATTATTATTATTATTATTATTATTATTATTATTATTATTATTATTATTATTATTATTATTATTATTATTATTATTATTATTATAATAATATAGGTTTCAGGTTTTATGGAGCCCTTTCTCGATAACAAAAAAATCAAAAAACTATATAGGCCTAGACTAACAGCAAACTACCAAGGTAGAATCTGACCATCATAGTCCAAACAAAACAAACTACATTTAATTATTTAAAGATACTTAAACTTTACATCAAAGGACAATGTTTACAAAAGTAGAGAAAATTATCTTAACTTATTAGCCATATTAAACAAAAAAATAGTACATATCATAAAAAAATAACTTTTAATCTAACAAAATAACCTAGTCACCACCTCAGCTTTGACTCTAAACTTCATTGTCATGCTGAGATAGATCCTTCTCTAGAATCTTTGGCCCTTTAATTTTAATCAGTTGTAGACAATATGATGCCTGTGACTTGATCCCTACCACCAATATGACTCCATATAAAACCCCAAACTATGGATACCTCCTTAATTTATTAAGCTTCCTATGATCCCCCAACACTTGAAACTTTTCCCCCTTCTCCTCCAACCAAGGTGGCATTGGGAACCTTCCTTGAGCAAACTATTGAATCAATATTTTAACCACATGTAACCTCTTCAATGACTTATCAACTACTTTCCATTTTGTCATCAGATAGGAGGGGATGTCAATTATTTTAAATTAGGAAGCCCACTCCCTTAACTTTCCCCTTTGTCTCTTCACTAGAACATATAGAATCCACTTCTTTCATAAATTTAACAAGAGAAGCAATTCTCTCCTTCAAGGCCCTAAACATCAACACTAAGATAAATTTTAAACCATCCTTCCCTAAAAAATGGATCTCAAAATGTAGGCCTTCATCCACTTTATCTATATTTGATAGCAAATTTACGTTGTTATCTAGCTAAATAAAAAAGAAACCAATTCTTTTACCTGATCTTTATCAGAAATTACCATTAGTAACTTTCCATCAAATAAAGTAGTCATGCCTGAATTCAACTTCACCCTTCTACTTTTTTACAATGATTATACCCCCAAAATATTTTCTATGGCCTCTATTATTTCCCTTATTAGAGTCCATAAGACATTTTATATCTATGTCCTAGACACTTTTCCTATGAATCTCATTACCCAAGACTCACTACTTCCAAAGTAAAGAGGCCACATCAGGGTTTCCATAATCTCTACTCCATAATCAATAGCTCAATAGATCTTATGCCTAATTTAAATACACCTACACAAATGGGAAATATTATCAATAAAGCCATCTTCTTAAGGATTTTGCATATCTAGAGAAGATCTTGCATTATTTACCATGCCTAAACATTAATGTCTCCATAGTTGATTAAGTCACCACTCTCTCCCATGAACCACAAAGTGAATTTTAATCACATATCCACTAATTATATCCAAATTCAATCATACCATCTCTCTTTGAAATTATCTACCTATTCATCCTTACTTTGGTCAATCCCTTAGTTCACCAAGAAATCTACCACCTTATTAATTTTGTGAAAGCAATGGGCACAAGACTAACTATGAAAATATCCCAGCTTCACCCAAACCTATGAAAAAATATTGTCTAAATGCCAAGATATAGCCTTTTGAATAGAGATCCTGAATTACTACTTGAGAATCACCCTCAATTTCTAAACACTCCACTCCACACTTGAGCTATCTCAATCCCTCCCACCACTGCTAGTACTTCTACTTAATTATTAGTCCCATCTAGAATTTTGAAGGAAGGTGCTCATATTAAAGATCCACTACAATATTTAATCACACAACCTACTCTTGAAGCCCCCATATTGCCTCGATAGTTTTTCTCCATATTTAACTTAAACCAAGCTAGTTTTGGAGGTTTTCAGACTATCATAGCTCTATTACTCTTATTAGACTTAACTGTTATTGACCCTTTAACATGAAATTGATATTATTATTATTATTATTATTATTATTATTATTATTATTATTATTATTATTATTATTATTATTATTATTATTATTATTATTATTATTATTATTATTATTATTATTATTATTATCATTATCATCTTTATCATCATTAT